>OOFC01015752.1:52660-92251 GCA_900323345.1 Pseudochromis fuscus | reverse complement strand
CCTCCTCAGATAGCCCCGCCTCCTCCTCAGATAGCCCCGCCTCCATGCCTCAGATAGCCCCGCCTCCATGACAGAGGACAGCCCCACCTCCTCCTCAGATAGCCCCGCCTCCTCCTCAGATAGCCCCACCTCCATGCCCTCAGATAGCCCCGCCTCCTCCTCAGGTGCAGCAGCAGGATGATGTTCAGTGATCTTCAGAATAACTGTTGTGGTGTCACAGAAACAGTTTGAAGATGTTTCCACTTGTTTGAACTTCAAACATGTTGTTGGTTCATCAAGTTAGATCCTGGTTAAAAACTTGCTCCTCCGAGGTTTTCACACATGTGAGGTCCTGCTACAGAGTCGAGCCACGCCGGGTCCATGCAGTGGAAAAGCTCCTGAAGTCCTAACTCCTCATTTCTGGAACAATGGTTCTGAAAATCATCACAGTTCATTTTGTGGCACACTGCAAGCACAGTTTGTACTGTAGCGCCCCCCAGTGTCACAGACCAGACGAGGCCTCTCTTGGCAGTCTGTATTTCATATTCGGTGTTTTTTTATTTTGTCATAGTTTTTCTACAACAACAGTGTTGTGACTTTAAACTGCAGCTTCTGAGACAAACATTCAGCCAGAACCATCCACGTTTTAATATTTGGAAACTGAAAGATGACGAACAACAGGCTGGTTACAGCTTCTCATATAATCAGATGTGTTGGAGACAGCGAACTGGAAATATTTGGGTTTTTTGGACACAAAATTCCTTCATCACAACATGATTTTTCACTGTTATCTGAGACATGAAGCTTTAGTAGGAAGCACCAGAGAAACAAAGATCATGTGAGAAGCAGGAGGATTGTGGAGAAGGCTTGATGGATGCAGCCTGAGTCACTCTGTGATTTAGCTTTAGTTAGTGAGTCAGTACCTGAACTCATCCAGGTTAACTCTGGGTTTTAGCAGCATGTGGTTTGTTAGTCGGTTAGTTTGTCACAGGCGGCAACAGTAGACGTAGTGAAGTAGTTAGTCTGCTGCTCCATCAACAGATCTCCACTTAGTTACAGAAACGTGGTCGGTGTCAGTTCAAAGAAACTGTGTCCACATCCAGGTTTTCTAAATCCTGATCATTTTATACTTTAGCTGCAGCCCAACCTCTGTTTCTACTTCCTGTTTTTTATCTCCTGGATTCAGACTCTCTGCATGACATCACCAGTGCAACAGTCCAAGAAATGTAAGATGACTGCCCCTGATGTTTAATGTGCAATCATTTCTGTTTGACAGTACTCTGATTTTTTAAATGTATAATTGATTAGAAAAGGTTTTTTGTTGGGTTGTATCATTGGAGGATTTCAGCTGAGAGAACGTCCTCCTCCCGCTGCAGAACCAGAACCAGAACCATCACGGTGTTTAACTGACACTCAATCTGATCAATGTCTTGAAATATCTGCTCGAGGACACCGGTCGAGCCCCTGGTGTCACTGGTGTCAAACTGCTGTTGCATTTGAAATAAATGAGAGAAATGAGTCAAACTCACGTGAAGATTGTTCAGTTTGTGTTTGTTTACGGAGATTGAATGAAATTCTTGTGCAGGATTCAGGAGACGCTCAGAAGAGTCGGACACACCTGATTTAAGGTGTTGTTGGAAACCATCAGAGTTTGTATGATTAGAGGTCTGTCAGTCACTGACGTACACACTGTGTATCGTATGGAGAGTGTGAATTGTATTTCACTGTGTGCAGAGATTGTTGATGATTGTTGATCATATACCTGCACACACACGCACGCGCACACACACACACACACTCGGACCTCCACACACCACCACACACACATACACACACACACACTTGGATCTCCACACACACGCATGCGCACACACACACACACTTGGATCTCCACACACCACACACACACACACACACACGCGCGCACACACACACACACACACACACATGCACACACAACAAAACAAAACAACACGTATAAAATATACACACTGCACACATTAAAGCGCTTACCGTTTATAGATGATGCTTACACAGCCAGTGCAGATAAGAAATTACAGAGGGATGCTCTCCGTCGGGTCCCCGTTGTTGTCGCTCTCTCTCTCCCGTCCTTCCTCCCCTCTCTGGATGCTCTCCGCTCTTTGTGCCTGCCGTGCTCTCCCTCCTCTTCCTCCTCGGTGTACAGATACTACACGCTCGGGTGTCTCTCTCTTTTTTTTAATTAACAAAACCCCCGTGTTCCCGGTCTCCGCGTGTGAAGTGACGGAGGAGGAGTCCTGGCAGGTGGGTTAAAAATCACAGCTTGTCACCGGTCAAACTTAAAAATCTTTAAAAATCCACAGTGGACGGAGCTAGCTTGTTCAGTTATCACTTTCACCAAAGTCCACTCTTATTGGAATTACAAAGTGATAGCGGCTGCCTTTAATTCGGCTAACTTAGAACTGTTTGAACTTGCTCGCTGTCTCCAGATAGTAACAGCCTCTTTCAGCCTTGTCGTTGTTGTTCCTAACGTTAACGGAGGATGCTGTTACTAATTACTTCTCGCTGTTCATCTATTTTTTATTTCTCCTGTAGCATCTCAAACGTCTAACGGCTGTATGGCTGTTCACGTCCTGGAGCTGCCGGTGTCTCTCTGCTCCCCCTCCCCCTCCCCCTATCGCCGTAGCGGTTGCTAGCCTGTGACGTAACTCTCGGGAACCGTCAATAAATAGGCTCGCCGTACGTAAACGACAAAAATGATAAAGAACAAGCTCAAGCACCTTTAGACTTTCACTGTTAGATCATGGGCGTGTGTACTGTTGTTTTTAACATTAATAGGAATTTATAAGAAGCGTTTAAATATTTTCAACCCCCTTCAGTTTAGCGGGGGTGTGCGGGTGAGACTGTTTTAGACGGTTCCTGGGCGACACCGTGCGCGGAGCCGCCTATTGTTCTCGCCGCGAGCCCCTGGCCTTGGTGCTGAAACGACGTGAAGCCGAAAGCGCGCCGCCGACGACGACGACGACGAACGCGCAGCGTGTAAAGATACTGGATACTGGCCTTTCACCTTTAGGCTGAAGTTGAGAAGTCAGTTGGAAAGCAGCTGCAAACAAATCCAGTTTACAGCTACAGGTTTTACTTACTGTAATCCATGTATCACTTGTGATGTGTATGAGTGGAAAAAAATCAACGGGAGACAATGCCCGACAAGATAAGATAAGACTTTATTAGTCTCCCCAAAGGGAGGCTAGAGTTATCCAGCAGCAAACCTTCAAGACACACACGAAGAACCAGTAGACACAGAAACAACTAGATGAAATGATAAAAATATATGTTAAAATGGAGCTGTATTTAGCGTGAGAATATCTAAGAAGTATAATAGAAATTCTGGTTGTAATCTCCACAATAGAAACCTGTGCCTGTGCAGTGTCACAGTACAGCACAGTATGTAGTGTCAGTTTGAATGTCCAGTGCAGAATTATATGATTAAATCCAGTATAAAAAATAGAAATGGGTAACCTAGTCTAAACACCCAATAAATCATGACAAGACCTTTAGTTACCATTAAGGACACTCTTCCACTGTCCCGGGGAAATAAAGGGGGTTGGAAACCTGAGGGGGAGTTTAGACTCTATAATTAAAAACCTACACATGATGGATATTATGTAGGCGGGTTTTAGGACACACATGAGAACACTTCCGAAAGCACCAATGATACAGTAACATCAACAGCAACTTAGACTCGTGCACTCACATGCTCTCTGGGTGCTGAAACGATGCCTTCTGACGTGAAGCCGAAAGCGCGCCGCCGACAACGACGAGCACGCAGTCACGACTACTACAGCTGTTCACGCCCGAGCCTGAAACACGCTCACGCCCACACACACAGAGTGAAATATGTGTGACAGAGGGGAAGAGAGATAGCTCGGGGTTGGAGCTGGCCTACTTTTACAGCCTGTACTTTTAGAAAAAAAAGGACAGACATTTGGGCTTATTTCACTGCGATATGTAATAAGCTGCAGCATCCAGTGTTGTTGGTAAGTAAAAGCACATCCCCCTCTATCGTAGAGGTGCATGTGCGCGCGCACGCATTGAGAACGAGCGAGATTGAGTGAAAAGAAAGAGTCATAGGGTTCATGGTAATTTACTCCCGAAAGGTCACCATCTGCCTGGCTTGCCTCGTGCCCTCTCTGAGCCAGCCTCCTCCACCACATTCATCCACCATATACATATACATATACACCCCATACACATACACACACACATACGCAGACGTGCACGACATCACCACACACTGGGGGCTTCTTACAAACACTGCACCCGGCAGGACAGGCACGCAAAGCCCGCTGCGCCCCGAGGATGTGAACGGTGAGCAGGCAGCGGGCAGCACGCCACCGGAGCTGTTAAGCCTCCCTGCATGCACGAAGAAGAGGGAACGGCTACAACTCACGCAAGTGCAAGACCCAGGATGCTGAGGAGGGAAAACACCCTGTTATTCAGCAATTTGGAAGCCAAGCAGATGCTTTATTTTCACCTTCAGGCTGAAAGTGAATAGCAGCCCCAAACAAATCCAACATATAACTGCAATTTTTAGTTACTTTAATGCATTTACCATTTATCTTGTGCATGCATGTGGAGACTGTATATGAAATAGGTAACTAAGATGTGTCCCATTACCAGGGTACTCTTCCAGAGTTCCTGGGATTTGAAGGTTTAGATATGGATCTTTTATGGGTGGAGTTTATTACACTGAGGAGAAAAAGTACATTAAAATCACAGATTCTCATGTGATATTAAAACGACTCCACCCAAAATAGCAAAACGACTGTGCTGCTGGAGACTAACATTAGCAGAAACCTGGACTCATCCAACATCCAGACACACTGTCCTTGTACAGGCATTGGCCTGTGCTTATTGCTTAGGCAAAATTCTAGTCCAACAAAGTTACTGTGCCCCTGAAACTTCCAAACTCTTCTACTCTTCTTCTGTTTTACTGTTGGTCCAACTCCTCATACTCCTACATCTACACCTACAGGCAGACAAACCTCTCTGACCTTCTTGAACTTGGTAAAAGTTGGTGTACGTTTACTGTGGATGACGTATTTCTTCTGGAAACTTTGTATCGCACAGTAAAACCTCACATTACACATAAAAATGGCTTCATTGGAGATGTAACAACAGCTTTATTTTATATATTTTATGTTCAATAATGTTGATTGTGTTATGTTAATGTGGTGAAAACCTTTGCATTTATCGACTGATCTCACTGATTTTACTGGGATATCTCAGACAGATCTCTTATTGTAACTCAGAGCACTTATTGGTTTAAGTGGAAAATAAAATAACTTTGCTCAAACAATATTTTGATAATAACAAACAGACAGAAAACCAGCCTTTGTATCCACCAGGTGAGTTATTTTTAAGAAAAACTGGGCCTGGTTATTTAAGTATAAGACTCAATGGCGCCCCTGTTTGGACAAAAGTGGCTACATCACCTTATTCACCAGACAAAAACAAAACATGACACACCACTTATTTTCTCAGTTATTTCAGTTTTATTTAAAATGAAGCTTTGAGATAATAATTTTTCCACACTGCTTTCTGTTTTTGCATGATAAAAAAAAGTCTGTATATTGATAGTAACAATCTCATAAACTCTGGTGGTAACAAAAGAAAAAAAAAATCGCTACAGCTCCTCAAAACAAGAAAATAAATTACATGTTCTTTAGATAATACATAAATTACTATCCTTTTTTTGTTTATATATAAAATGTAATTTGTACTACATGGGATTAGAGACGAGAATGGCACATTCAAAGCCGCAAACACATACACACACACACGTGTACACATCACACACACACACACATCCACACTTCACTCGCACAATAACATCACGGATTCTTCTATCAAATGCAACATACAATAGTTATATGACAGTTAGGTGTGAATAAATGCAATCTACAAGACTTTTGATAACGCTACTCAGTTATAAAACATAAGCGCCGACTATGTTCAAAGAAATTATAGACATTAAAACATATCTGACAAATATACAGATTCCTCACCGCTGACTGGGTGTGAGTATATGTCTCGGTGGGAGGTGTGGGAAGGAGGACAAAGGAGAAGAAATGAAAAACAGTCGAGGCCGAAGAGAGAGAAAGGCAGAAAGAAAGAGCATCAAAGAGTACTTACACACATATACAGAGGTCGCCACTTTGATATGCAAAATATTTACTTTTGATCCATATCATCACTAACCTTTATTAAAAGATTGTTGTAAGGAAGCAGCTTTCTCAGCCTCCTTGAGGTTTCCTAAATCTGACTTCACTTATTCTCAGATTCAGCATTCCCTCCCAAGAAGTTGATGACATGAGGATGTTTTAAAGACAAACAGCACAAATGTCAAGACTGCAAAATCTGTTAAAATTTGTTCATGGTTAAAGGGCAAATTCTAGGTTTTCCTATTGTCAACAAATCCAATGAAAGGAACAAAATGCTTTGCTTGATCAACAGGTATGGTTGCTAATGAGAGCAGCTGAAGTCAAGTCTCATACAGTGATTTTGGGTTCAAAGGTCAGACCCACTTCCTCACTCCTTCCTTCATATCTAAATATAGTCGAATCTGGCTCCAAACAACCAACATGGTGACGTTCAAATGCCATACTCCAAAACATGAGTCCACAAACCAAAACATGACATCATGCCCGCTTCGGCCATTTCTATAAACAGTCTATGAGCTGATGTAGCTTATTTCTTTGAGCTCCATTATTATCCAAAAACTACTGAATACACTTACAGTGACATCTTTAATAAAGCATAAACAAAAAATGTAATGTAGTTTTTTCTAATAATTTATTTAGTCAATGACCAACTGACTAAAAGAGCTGTTTAAGGAAACTACTTCATCTTTTCAGAAGTGAGTAATTCTTTTAAAAAATTTACAACATCTGTAGGAACACGTGACCAGACATGATGGTCAGGAACAAAGACGTTGTTGGTTTTATCTTTTCATTTGATTTGTTGACAAGAAGAAACAACAACAATCTTCACATCTTTCCTTTGTTTGAAAAAAATCTGTTATTTAGTAGCAGCACCATTTTAGTTTAGTAAAAAAAATATATCTGCAACTATGAGACTTCACACATGGGTGGGGATGTTTACCACAACTCAAACAGCTCAGTTTTAACACATAAAAATTCTGCCACTCTATTTTGAATGGCATTGGCCTTAATTGTATTTTGTGGAGTATACTGTTGTAAGATACCTTCCACCTCAGTGGCAGCAGCTGCAGCAGCAGCAGTAGTTTCAATAGAGGCACAAACTTGTTAAATCACTGTGCTGCTCAGTGTTTGCACTGTAAAAGCCAACAAAGCAAACAAAATGCTTTGAAGTTTTTAGTCTTTTTAGTCAAAAAAGGGTGTGAATGTTGGGAAGTTAAAAGGCCTTACGTGTAAAAGTAACTGAGACTGTACAGAGTGTGTGCTGCTTAACATCCATGTCTGTTATCCTTCTTGTTTGGGAAGAGTCTCATCGCTGTTCTTCCCACCCGATTATATTTGGTCACATACTGCCATGTTCGCCCCACTCCTTTGGTTCATCTGTCCAAATACTGAACTGAACAATAAGAGGACCTTGAGGAAACTTATTTTTGGCACACAGAAAAAGACATACGATATGTAACTTAAATCGTTCTAGCTTTAACCGAGGGTAGCCACTGTAGCTCAGTGGGGAACTAATCTACAGATCTATTCCAGTAGATCTTCAGCACACGCGGCACTGCAGCAGACACAGTTTATCTGGCACACATGGTAATCATTCGTTTAGCACATAATTAGTGGTATGCATGTCGGACTACATCTGCGTTAAGATGCCACAGATTAGGAGGAATCTTAACAAGGCTAAAAATTTGCTGCTGAAACACAGCTGTGTCCTCAGTGAGCACCTTCAGTTACAACCTATCAGTCACAGAAATGAGCCTCCAAGAGAGAAACTGACAGCAACCATTCAATGGACCTGTTAAAGCTAATGCACATAGTAAACTGAAGTGAGCTCAGTGGAGGATGAGGTTATACAAATATAACTGCATACAGAGTACTGGTACAAGGAACCGGCTGCTTTCACAGTGTTTTACCTGAAGAATCAGGAGGAAATAGCTAAATGTTTTCTGAACGCCATCACGTGTCTACTCTGGGCTGTCCATTTCTACAGACTCATTATTTCAGGGGTGATCAGCCCTTTTCATCGACCACTTGAACACCTGGGCTGTCTGTGGTTGGCTGGTCAGTGCCTCTTAGCACGCTGGGCGCTCTGTGTACAGGAGGCACAGCAGGCGGTCTTGTAGTAGGAGTAGACACAGAGTCTGGCCTGCACCACCATCACACAGTTATGACGTTTGTCCCGGCAGTTTTCATCTGTGAACAGAGACGAGAGGAGACAGGTTGGGACGGAAGAAGACAAAAACACACATGAATCCACGGTCTCGTCAGCGCCCACGCCAACCTGGGACTTGTGGGCTGCAGGGGATTGTGTTGCAGAATTGTTCCTGTTCAGGTTTGGTGCTGGGATCGCATTCATAGCTGTGCTGTTTGTCTGGTGTTAAACATCGGACCTCCCTCATCTGTAAGCCCTTCCCACAGGAACGTGAGCACTGAGAACAAAAGCACAGACACAAGGTGTAAATATCACAGAAACTATCTTTGAACACTTCTACTGAGACAGTTCTGTGATTTCTGTTTACAACATCTCTCACCGCACTCCACTCTGTTGTGAACCACTGTGGCTGACACTCTCCCATCTCGCACTCCTGGACGGCTGCAGGCTTGTCCAGATGAGCACATTCAGCTACCGGTACGACACTGAAATCATTCCCCATCTTCTGGACACAAATGATGTCTCGCCGCTGGGTTCCATTCCCACATGGGACATTACACTGAAGTAAAGACCACAAACCAGTCATCCATGGGACACAAAGGACTGTATAAAGTACTGCTTGAAGTAGATCCATAGAAATGTCTGGAATTAATAAAAAGAAGTTCAAATTTTTGCACAATGTCAGCACCGAGCAACAATTTTCCCTCCCTCCATCCTACCTGAGTCCAGGGGCTGCTGTACCACATGGTCGTCGCCACACAGGGACCTCCGTTACAGGCCTTCATCTCTGCTGGCTTTTCCCCGACACAGTCCCCTCCTCCTCCACCCTCTCTGACCCCTCCTCTGGTGAGACAAACCACTTCTCTCTTCTGCACCCCAGGGCCACACTGCGCCGAACACTGAGGGCACAAAGTGAGAGATCGTGTTGAGGATCTCTGTAAAGTGCATGTTTATTCCTCTGCTCCTGTGTATGCGTGTCACTCACAGTGTTGGACCAGTCGGTGAAGTACCAGTTGGTCACACAGGGCCCCATGTTGCACTCCTCACTCCCTTGTGGCCGGAGCCTGGAGTTGCACTCCTGTTCGTTCACCACGCTGCCCTGATCGCTCACGCAACGCACACTCCTCGTCCTCCTCCCTATTCCACAGTCCACTGAGCACTGTGACAAATGGAGGGAGAAACACGAGAGTGAGAATGAAGAGACGAACCAAAGGGCAAAAAATTGAGAGTTAACATTTGTATCACCACAATTAGAAGGTGTAACTGATTGAATACTACATGGGGAACAGCCTAACAGTTAATTATCAGTGAATTAATTCTTTATTTGTTCCCAAAGGGCACTTGGTTGTACAAATAACAAACCATGGAATAAATACAAAATAAAAATGAGTCACAGAGCAGACAAGTTATAACTAATGAGGATTAATGATGGCGACACACTGTCATGCTGAGTTTTAAAGGAAACTCCATGTACTGTTTGCCGATGCTGTGATTCAGTACTGCTCCTCTTGTTATCCTGATTGCAGACTCAGAAGCAGATGCAGTTCCCCCTCACAGACTGGTGTTATTGACCTACCGTGCTCCAGTCAGAGTCGACTTCCCAGTGGGAGCAGAGGCGGAGCTGGCAGGCCTGCGTCGACTCTGGTGGGGTGAGGTTGGCACAGCGCTGGGGGTGGACCATGGTGGAGCGGTTCCCGAAGCTCTGCCTACACTGAAGCTGCCTCTGCTGCAGACCGAGGCCACAGGACACGCTGCACTCTGACCACGCACTCGCCTCCCAGCTGACGCACAGCAAAGGAGAGGGAGGCAGGAGAGGGGGAAGTTAAAGGAAGATTTTGTTGTAATATCACACAAGTTCAAATGTCTTTACAATCTTTTTTTTGTTCGTTGGACAGAGATTTCTGCTGAATGTCATTTATTAAAGGACTATTCTGTTATCACATGTTTATACTTTCAACTTAGAGGAGGGATTTGAAGATTTTTGTATTCATCTTTTGTGCCCTTTCTGCCAGACACTGGTTACCATAGGAAAACAGAAAAAACAATATCCACAATAACATAGCACAACAAATAATTACTTCTCACTTTTAACATGTTACAAAAAATATTACAATGAAAAATTAGCTGCAACTATCCACTCTTTTTATTTGCAGAAACCTGAATTACTGAGTGCTAAATAAAAATATTTTCTTAAAACAAATACAAAGAATTTGCATTTCAGCTAGATCGTGCCAAGCTGTTGATGGTAGAAATCATCTTGTTTGACGACAAACAAGGAAAAACATATTTTTGAACAAGCCAAATAAGGCAGGTTGATATCATTTTAAAAAATACCTATAAAAAGATTTTCACTAGAAACAAATACAAATATCCTCATTACGGGAGATTTCGTTTGACCTATTTTTAAAATGTTTGGATATGTTTCAGTAAAGAGCGTTTGTAGTCCATTAAATGCACTTGTTTATGTAGGAAAATGCAGTTTTTATCCTCCTGTTGCTGAATTGTTTGGATGAAATTTTAGTTTCTTATAATACGTATATCTGTATATTTGCTCACAATGGTGGGCAGGGGTGTGTGTTACACGGCTCCTCCTCAGGAACAGGTTTAGCTGCAGAGTCACACTTTCTCTCTGGCACTTCCTCCTCCGTGTGACGGCTTATACACAGAATGACTCGATGCTGAGAGCCTACAGCAGGAGATACATCACATCACTTCCATGTTGTTGTACTTGCACCCAACAACCACAGGAGGGAGACATAACATTATCCAACATAATTAAGCAGATGAGAACACATAGTGTTTGACACATATATGAAGATTTACTTCATGACAAGTCTGACCTTTGCCACAAGAGGCTGAACACTCTGTGAGGCCGCCTCGCCTCCACACAAATGGTGGCAGGGTGTCTGGTGGCAGGTCAGTGCGAGGGGGGATGCGAGCGTTCCTATTGGGTGCGGATCCTCGAGAACGTGGCCTCTCAGGTGTCCACCGGTCCAAAGATTGGGGAGAAAATACAGAGGAGGAGGAGGAGGAGGAGGGAAAGGAAGGGAGGGCAACAGGAGGAGGAGGAGGGTTTTCTACTGACACAGTGAGAGGACCTGGGACAGAAGAAAAACACAGATGGACATTAGGACAAATTACAAACAACAGGAATGATGGAAGAAAAATTGGAAAAGGAAAATGAGGAGGAGGAGAAAAGAGCGATAAAGAGTGAGGAACGAGGCAAAACGTGAAGGCAGTGAGTCAGAGGCCAATGATGTCATAATGAGGTCAGGGTCTCATGACAGCAAACATGTGGAGCAGATAGCCTCCCATCTAGGTCACAGGCAAACACACAAACACACACAAATACACTCATATAAAAATCCCTCCCACTTGACCCACAACCACACCCTCCTTAATACATAAACACGTCAATCATTCTCCAAGGACATGTATTACTGTGGTGTTTCCTCTGGTAACTTGGAAAGAATGAATGTGGAGATCTTCTGCCTGATTTACAGTTTAATAACACCACTGACAACATTTAGCTGCTTTACGTGCTGCACATGAATGTCGAGAACACGGCCCTCTGTGCTACTGTCAGCAACATGGAGGAAACACAGTCGGAGTAACACTTGTCAAACAGAAGAGAGGCGATCAGGGTGTGATGGACTCACTACGAAGCGGTGCCCTCGCTGGCTCCCGCTCCCTCGGTCTCTCCCTGGGCGGCTCTCGAGGCGTCTCCCTCTCTCTCTCCGTCAGTCTCTCCCTCTCTCCCTCCTTCTTTTCCACCGGGATGTAAAACTCATAGTCGATGCCCGGGTTCTCCTTGTGGAAAATGATCTGGAGAGCAGACAAGAAACGCCCTAAAACAACTTGACGGATCCCCGCAGAGAAATGTACTTGTCAAAGGTCAGGATGAGCTACAGAATCTGCACTTTGAGCCTGGCGGGAATTCTGTCATGCTCATGGATCCTCTTTCTACAAGACCTAATCTTGTCAAGGTCATCTAAACTTAATCAGCAGGAGTCTCATGGCAACAGCAAAATTTTGGAACCAATATACTTCAGTCAGCGGTTAATTCTGTCTAGTAACAACTATCCAAGTGATGCAAACTTCAACAACTGACATCTCAATTTAGTGTAGGAGTTCAAAGGATAGTTTGACATTTTTTGTCAATGCACTTATTCACTTTTTTGCCGAGAGTTTGATGAGAAGAACGATACCTCTCATATGTCACATGTAAAATAAAAAACAAAAAACTACCAAACAGATCTTGATTATTTCTTTAGAAAAATTGGGTATCACCCAAGAAACAAATTATTACATTTTGGGCAGGATCAGAGGATGGTGACACTGCCTGGAAAAAAAAATCCTAAAAAATTCCTACCTGCTATAATGTGCAAATGCTTTACCATGGTAGTGTTGCAATTTCACCACAAGAGGACAACAGTGTTCAGTCTATGTAGCTTTTCCTGCAATATGCATGATTTTAAAGAAATGAAACTAGTTGAACGTTGGTGGCAACCACAGACAAATGTGTAAGTACTGAGTAAGCAGAAGGTGTGAGATTAAAACCCTGCCTCCCTCAGCTCAAAATGAGCCTGACAAACTGAACCTGTCCTAATTTGGCCATCACACTATCAATTAACTCTTCTGTCAATGTGTTTTTCCAATGACATCACCCCAAATTTTTATCTGCAAAAGTATTTTTCAGCATTTTAAGCCTTCCCTGTGCACAGTGGAGAGACGACAGGAAATAATCTGACAATTTCTTTTCAAGCATGTAATGAGCATTACAGCGTCACAGTGCTGCCGGTCTGGTTAAACACTTTTCTGCCTTTTTATGTCTTACTTCAGTATCCCATGAAGCCCTAAAAAATTCAGGTGATTCCTAAGGAGATCAAACTCTTGCTATTTTTACCCCCTCCGGCCCTGAAGTCACTGGATGCAGAGCTGCACATGACTCCGGTTCTTTAATAAGATCTTAGCCTGAGGTAAGCGCTGTTATTATTAAGCCCCGTATACTCGGATGTGGCTCAGGCTAAGCTTTAGTATAGCTCTCTTTATCCCACCATAATGCTAAAATAATGCTGCCTATCTGGGGGATCTTGACACAGAGCAGGAGAGCATAGCCTCAGGCTCACAACAACGATACAGAGATGTAAAATATTCTGTGTGTACACATGTGTCTATGTGTCTGTGGGTGATTCTTATCATTAACTTAATTTTGCCGTACCCTGGTTCATGTTTGCTCACAGGGTTAAAATAAATGCCTTCCTGTGCTCCAGTACTTACATATAGCTGTAGCTGTGTTGTGGTGGGTCCTGGCGCCCTGAGGGACTCGCCCCTCTCTTCCTCCCCCTCTGTCTGTGCCCTCGGTCGGGTGTAGGTGAAGGTGGTCCCCCCTGCCTGGTACTCCCCGGGAGGGTCCACAGCCCAGCGCCCGTTCACCACTGAAGCCCCCGTACCGCTTCTCATGGCTGCAGAAATGGAGGTGGGAATGTTAATAGGACTGGAGTTTTTCCTTTTTTTTATTTAGACCCTGTTTAGTCTGATGAATTCTGGAAACCCCCAAATGCTCAAACATACTCCCAGACAGACAAACACAGACTTTAGAGAGCTGTCTCATTAACAAACAGGGGGTTGGCAAAGACAAACACACACATGTGCACACTTCACTGATTCCTTATAGGCTCTGACAATACCAGCTTTATCCTCCCTGAGACTGCAAGGCCACAAAATCTACAGCTGAAGTCGTAGCCAGCACACACACGATCAGGGGCCAAATCTCATTCCCAAATCTGCACTCTCCTCGCCAACACTTGACTTTTATTGGAGCTGCAGTATTCTGCAGTACCATTATTATTCATGCAATCTAAAGCTGTGCGTGTGTGTGCATTTTGTTTGTCTGTTACATCTCACCCAGGTAGTTAGGGCTTGCTCGTCTCTCTGAGATGTTAATGAATGTGGCTCCGGGTGGGATGTCCAGGATCTTGAAGTAACCAAGAGGAACCGTGACATTTTGGAAGCTTCCTGTCACCCTTCGACAGGCAGTGTCCTGCCCGCCACACACTCCACACCTGTCAATCACAGAGCCAGAGCCCAGCACCCCGTCACAGCCCTCGGTCTGGCAGGAGAAGAAGGTGAAACATGTGAGAGATGGGTCAGACAAGGGAGGGAAAAGTGGGGTCGGAGAACAAGTGAGATGTGGGAGTCCTGATGATATTTCCCCTCCACTGCCAGTGTTTATTTCACTGTTGTTTGTGTAAATTGTTAACTGTTGCTTGCTAGATTCCTGGCAGGATCAGGAGAGGGGAATGAGGACGAAATCAGAGAATGAAAGCACAAATGAGAGAAAGAAAAAAAAAGATACAGAGAAAAGAGGCCCAGACAAGGGCCATAAACAAAAAAGACTGGAGACACTCTGATTCTGAATGCCAGGCTTAAATCAGCCTCCGGATGTGAGACTAACAGAGCCAGGTTCTGCACTTTGTCAACCCCAGCGAGACAGGAGGGACTCGGACACCTGAAGCAGACACATACGCATTCAAATCCACTCACCACACATTGTCCTTCCACACACACGTCATTAGTGCTGACGTTGAAGCACGGCGTCCCGTCTCGGACTCGCTCTGCCTGGCGAACGTAGAAACGATAGCCGGCAGGCCTGCAGGTCAGCTCACACTGCTTCTCTGGACCAACTGCAACACAGAAACATAAAGTGGCAGGATTATCACACAACATGTATGTTTGTCTTAAGTGTATGTGCAGTTTTTTTTTTTTTTTTTTTGTCTGTCTGACTAGTGAGGAGAAGAAGCAGCTGGGCGATGAGCGTCTTTCCATGTGGTCAGGAAACCAAGGCCAGACCACCTAACCCCTGACAGTCAGACGGTGAGAGAGGGGATCAGCTATTTTCCCTGCTGCTCACTTGTGTGAGTGCACTCACTGCTGCACCTTCCCAGGAGATGCAAAACCGAGGAGAGCGGTGTAAACATAAGCTTGAGAAATGTAAGATTTATGAGTGCAACCCAGCGGGTGCACACAGCAGGGAGAAATGTACGTGGAAAGAGAGAACAGACGAGGGGGAATCAAAGAAAGAGGGCACCGCTTCAAGGTAAAAGAGGAAATGAGAGGCCTTCAGTGCCGAGAGAGTGGGCAGACAAATAGACGAGCCGGGAATACAGAGAACCTCACAGGGTAGTGTGTAGCTATGTGGTGAAATACAATAAGTGGGAATAAATTATATTGTGAGGAAATATGCTTTTTTACTTTCCCTGTGAAAGCAAAATGAGAAGAGCTACTAAATAACGAGAGCAGCACATTAACGGAGGAGCTTCAGTTCTCCATCTGTGTCTGTATAGGATGCATTCGGGAACAGCACAGTAACTGCATTAAAGCACATACAACAGAAGAAAATGGACGTGAAACATGAAAATTGTAACGTATCTCTCTCCACTGTCAGTTGTACATTTCTCTGTGTGTTCAGCTGAGACTCAAAGAGTTCACAGGTGAACTTCAGAGAGGGTTTTGAACTCCGGACAAAGTCAGACCAGCTGTTTGGGCCTATTTTCATGTTCTATACTTACCACAATCACGTGCAGTGTGTGTTCGACTTTTTACTTTAGGCCTAAAGAAAGATAAAATGCCTTTAAAGAGGAGAGTGAGACACAGTGAAAGGCAGTCAGTGGCTCCACTGTTTGTCATGTTCTTTGAGGAAAGAGATTGAGGGTAACAGGGGTTAAAGGCTTCAGGCAGAGTGTGTGTGTGAGTGTGTGTAAAGCTGTGTGTGTATGAAATAAGACTAAAGGCATGAGCTCATTGCAGGAGTAAGGGGTCGTAGATTAATGCTGAAGATGGGAGGAAAGAGTTTTTCACTGAGTTCGGGGGTTAAAAGGATGAATTCTGTGCTTCTGAAATGACGACTTCCCACTGTTGCACAATTTTTCTCTGTCAATTTCCCACACCAATGCACCCACAGTTAATTTCTATACAAATATGAAGAGCACAACAGAGTGGTCAAAGCTATATAAATCTGTCCTTGAAGCAGTTTTACAAAGGTTTCACTCAAAAAGTTTTTTGTGAAACTTTTTTTTTTTTACCTTGGGGTTGCGATGTTATAACAAAGGAGCTAAATGATAAAACTGAAGATTGTTTAACCCTGTGAAATTTTCCTCTCACAGTTCAGCACATCATCAGCAAGTAACCCAAACTTTCCACCACCATCAAAGTCAAGAGGTTCATAGGAGATAGCTGAGAACAAAGAGTAAAGGTCGAATACTTGACCTCAGTTTTCAGCTTGTGGATTTAAAAGGATGCTCCATATGCTTTCATAGATTCTCTCAAGTTTCTCAAATCTCTTAAAGCACAATGGGGCTTCGCCAGGTGTAACACAAGTCAGCACAGAGAAGAAGATGGACCAACAGGGGAACAAATAAAGTACTCTCTTATCTTATCTTGTCTTATCTTATGTTATCTTATCATGAAGCCTCACTACAGAAATTTCTCAACCAGGACTGTAAAATGTTATTGTTTTGCTGGTTTTCATTTCAGAGGGATATCTGCCAATCCTTAGTAATACAAAAAAGAAACTTTCAACCTCCACAATTCATCTGCATGTGGTGTAAGCACTGTTGTGAGTCAAACACTTAACGTTTGGACCAACATACCACACCCACCTTTGTGCCTCTTGCTTGAAATCCTGATTCACAATATATAATAAATATGTTAAGGAGTGTACTCCATCTCAGTAAGTTGGTGGAAGTAGGTCACACACATGAAGCAAGTGACCCAGACTGGGTGTTTATCACTGCACAAATGTGTAGGAAAATTAAGATCAGGTATAAGATTGTACCTCAGTTTGCTTATACTGAAAATCTAGCAGTGGTCCTTCAGCATAGGTAAACACAAGCTCCAGGATCTTTAAACACATTTTCAAGAGACTGAGGAGCAGGGATATATTTAGTAAAGGAGGCTTATCAGAGTTCACTTTGTCACTGGACAAAAATCTGTATCTGTAAATATTTCTAAACTATAGAGCACATAGAATAAAAAAAAGACTACATCAATGTACAAAAATACATCATCAGCATATGTGGAAACTCTAACATGCTGATGAGAGAAAGAAAAGGAGTAAATAGGTGTTTTTCTTGTTTGCTTTTTTTAACCAGGAAGTCCTGACATAAAAAAATCTCCTTTATGAGAGAGTTCTGGCCAAGGTATATTCACAACATGTTAAAATGCAACAAATACAACATAACATATAAAATATTCACAATAAAACAACAACAGCTATTCAAACATAGTGACCTACATAGTAGAAAATGTAGTTTTGCCTAGATATGTCTTAAGTGTCTAGGATGGGTGACAAAACCCAAACCAAAATATACATTACTTCATTATATTTTAAATTAAATATTTTTTTACAACTCCTGTACAATAATTTGTACAAAAGCATCCATCACTATCCATCAACCAAATGTTGCAAACTCTGCCAAACTTTTCTGGCACTGCTGTCTCCTCTTGTTGGGGACAAATTGTTTAGTTACAGTCAGATAAAAGCCGAATGTCAGGTCTACAGTACATATTTAGAAAGAAAGGGAAATGGAGAGAAAAAGGGAGGCAGTGTTCCCACCCTCTCTCCCTCCACCCTTGTTCTCTCCATCCGTCTGTCATAGTTATCTTTGAGAGATTAGACTGGAGACAGTGACAGAAAAGAGAGGGGGAGCTAAAAGTGGGAGACGTGTTGCCACTCATCTACTCTCTGCCTCTCTATCTGTACTCTCCAGCTCCTCAAGTCATGGTTGAGCACATCTCAAAGCCTAATATTGGTAATTTTTTCACTCCTTGATTTTCATCTTTATGTTTTTTTTTATCTACTTCTCTGTGTTTCCCTCTTTGCCTCAATCTCTGGTCTCTCGTTGGCTTCCACTGTCCCTCTCTCCCTCTCTGAGCTTAGTGTTCAGACAGTGGAATATATGTTGTCTAAATATACTTCCCCACTATCTCTCCATCTAAACAAACTCCAACAGGGAGAGAGAAAGAGATAGGCAGTGGGACAGGAAGAGGGGAGGATGGGTGTGCAGAGAGGGGATGAGGCCTGAAAAAAAGGGAATATTCAAGTAAAACAACACCTGCACGTGCAGCGCTTACAATACTATAGAGGTGCTGCCATTCAGGGCGCCGCTCGTAGGGGGAAATTAGTCAGGACTATCCCTCCTGTGGTTTATAACCACAGTGGCAGCTTTACTGTTTAAACTTCCACTTCCAAACCATAGGCCACATCGCTCTGAAGTACGTGCACCTCAGAGGAAGAAGAGCACACAAGCTGACTGTGGCGTTTCACATAAATACTAACAGAGGACAGAGCAGCTGGAGAGAAATGACTAATACACAAGTCAGTGTCGAAACACACACATACGCACACTTCATCGCAGCCTCCAGTGTGTTGATGGGAAGCTAGATATGAAGGTCTGGGTTGAGGCCAACGGGACCGGACTGAAGTAAACAGAGTGATACAGTTTACTTAGGAGAGTGGAAAAGGATCATCTACAGCGCAGATTGAGTGTGTCTGACCCAGCTGACGTCACCTCCCTCGAGCCTGTAGTACTGTATTTACCCCTTTTACCACAGCAGCCAATAAATGTGACACTTGGTGACCTCTTTTATGATAAAACCCTCACATTAATACGACTAAGCTGTTTTTTTTTTTCTAATTCCAGTAACACTGTTTACTGGACTACATCCCTACATCTCTGTCCTGTCCTCTCCTCTTCTCAGCAGACCTCAAGGACAACACAGCCGGAGTGCAGCAGAGGGCAAGGACGCTCAGCAGATAGAGGAAAATCTAAGAGGAGCTCAATTCAGATTACAGTTACTAGAAACGGTGGTGGTGGGTGAAAGGAAATCCCCGGTGTGTTTATGCAGACAGTTTGACTCCAGCTGATAGCCCAGCGATGACTCCTCATGCAAACACACAGAATTAATCACATGGATCCACCTCCATCCTTTAAACTGCCCCAAGTTCGAGATAAATATTGAAACGGCCTTTTAAGGTTGACTTGTTTTGACTTGGGCAAGACGGGGCATCCAGCAGCAGTACATCTGCATTTATATGGTTTTAGTCATCAAAGAGTAATAAGTCATTGTTGGAAATCAAAGAGAGCATGGTGGGTTTTCTCACTTTGTCAGCTATTTGCTTCACTGTGCTAGACAAGACAGGAAACTTCTAACTGGTTAGTTCTTCCAAGCTTCTCAATAGATTTTGATATAGAAATGTTCCTATACTGTGTATACTACAAAATTACAAATAATACTCAGTGATAAAGGATTTTGACTGTATCTCTCACTCATGTCTGCAAAGAAAACCTTCACAACTTCACTGTATTATCTCCACCAGCAAAGTTCCCTTTCATCTGTGTTTTAGCAACATTTCATGGAAACTATTGAAGAGATCGAGAGACTGAGGTAGAGTATTATCCAAGGAAGAAATTATTACATTTTAGGAAAGATCAGAGGATGGGAATCTGTCCAAATGTGCAAATCTTTTCACAGGATAGTGCTGCTATTTTACCACAAGAAGGCCACAGTGTTCAGTCTGTAGCATCAGTACAGCTGGATTATTCCTTGACAGAGGTTTGTGCTCTCTGAGTGTTTTCTAGCTACATTACACAAAATAATATACATTACTTAATTTTACTTTAATTTGTTGACTGCACTTCAAAGAGCTGCTGAATTATATGTCCAGCAGACTCAGAGAAACATCGGTATTTATTGCACTTCTGACTCTGAGTCCTGAGGAAAATATCTGGCTTAAGTTTCTAAATGTTCCACCACATTTACCAACTCTGTCTGTGAGTAGTTTGGTGCTCAGCAGGTCGGTGTGTTATCGGTTTACCACAGCTTTTTATTTTTTGTGCTGAAATCCACCTCCTGTTCCAGATGAAATCGAGGGTAATTGGAGCAACGAGACTCAACAACAAAGGTACAACTGCAAGATGTAAAAAAACCCTGTGCGATCCAGTGTTGATATAAATAAATACTGACTGTTGCAACTTCAGCTTTAGTGTTGTAACACTGTGTCTTTCTCCACTTTCATGTATGAAATCTTAATTCTGTCTCTATTAGTTTTGTGCATTGTGTATATTTGGCCTTCTGTGGTGGTGTGTGTATTGTTTAATGGCAGAATAAAACCAAACTAATGTCTTGGACGCAGGTTGCAGGGTGTTACGATCTACTGTTTGTGGGTCTACACTCTCGCAGTGTGTGTGTGTGTGTGTGTGTGTGTGTGTGTGTGGAGAAACTCCAGCCAGCTGATACAGTAATCACAAGTGCAAAGACAGATACACAAACATACATGTGCAAACATTTTTTCCACATATCATCTCACATCCATTAAGCTACTCATCCTAAGTACAAGCCCTGCTGCCAATAGGCTCATGCTGTAAATACACAGAGGCTCATGCACATATTTCTAAGTTTAATGACAAACACTGTTGATATCATCCCACAGCTGTGTCTCACTCCCTCATTTGTATTATTCCCACTCTTCCTTTTCTTTCAAATTCCTCAAATATCTGTTTTCTCTCTCCGCTTTCTTTCCCCCCTGCACTGGAAAACAAAGACAGACACAACTGTGCTGAACTATTGCACACTTAAAAAGAGAGTAAACAAACACACACAACCACACACACACTCACACATACAAAGAAATAAAAAAAGAGACATGCACACACAAGCCACGTTGCTCCCAGTGGTCATGTGACAAAACACTTGCATCCCATCACCTCTCACCTCCCTCCCTCTGTCTCTCCCTCTCTTTCTTTCTTTATCTCACGCAGTAGGAATCTGAGTGCTTAGTCAGAGCAGGGAGGAGAAGCTTGGCAGGAGACGCATGGAGATGTTGGACAAATGAGAGGAAAAAGAGAAGAGGGAAAAGTGTTTTGTGAAACGAATAAAAGAGGACCGAGTTCCAGTCATTCCCTATTCCTCTCGACTCTCGCCACCTTCGACGAAGTGAGAGAGAGGGGGTGGGGGGCTGTGGTGGGTTGGGCAGGCAATGGAGGACAGCCAACACACACTCATACAAAGAGAAAAAATGTAACTCACTCAAACACACATTTTACTGCAGCTTTTTCACCCCCCCTCCCCAACGTCATACCATTTAATTCCCCAGTATAAGCCTATTATCACATTGGAGCACTGTGCAGCTAAACCCCCAAAACTACCGAGTGCTTGTTAACGCAGACCTTACCCTCAGTGAAAGGTTCCCAGTTGTAGAGTCGACCCATGAACTCCTGGGTGTTAAAGGCTGCACACTGCTCTGCTCTGGAGTCCAGTGCACTTCCTCCACACACCTGGGGGACAGAAACAACAAGAGACAGAGAGAAAAGTCAAAAAACCCAGTGCCACACATTGAACTAATATGAAATCACCCAGCTATTAAACCCAGGGTTGTTTCTCTCCCAGTCCCTGGAGGAGTCAGGGCGGAGTGGGCTGTAGTGAGTGAAAAGGCGAGGAAAAACAGCTAATAAAGAGAGGGAGAATTAACTTGAGATCATGGAGGTAAAGCACAAACACGCCATGCCATTACACACAAACTCACACACATGTAGTCTCCATGCTGCTTTGGGCAGTCGGCGGGTGTATTAAAACCATATGGAAATAATAGAATTTTTGGAAGCGGCTGCTCACATAAATCCACCGTGGCGTTTAGTGCATGACCACAGAATGCAAGTGACTGTGTGAGCACGTGTACGAGTGTGTGTGCATGCGTGCATGAGCACATGTCCAACTCGAGTAGAGAGTCCTTATGGAGCCATAGAGTGGAAAGAGTTTCAGCATAACCTGCACTTAAACGACAGCTGGAACATCAGGCAGACACGACCGTGCTGGTTTGTACTGTAATGACACATAACTCACTGAGTGCTGCCCTGGTCACAGAGTCGCACACACACATACACACATGTACACACATGCACACACACACTGTGGTGACAGGTAATTAACTGAATTCTCTCAAGTACTAAGTCATGCAATGGGACTTTTACTCCACAAAAGGTAGTTTATAATTACAATTAAAAAAAAGCAAAAGCATAAAATACAAAGCAATATTAAATATTTAACCACCAGTTTCCAGTTTCTTTGGAAATTACTGAAAAGTGCCTACCTGGATCTCCTGAGCTTAACTGATCCACCACAGAGTGACTTACCATCTAAACTCATTAGTGTTTAATGCTCAAAGAGGAACAATATACAATATTACACAAAACCAGAAATGAAACAACAACAACTGAGAAACTGAACACATGATAATTTTGTTTTCTTTATTTCTACCTCACTAATCATCACACAACCCCTCACATTTGTCTTGTGACCTCTGGAGGGGCCTCAGCCCTACACTGACAACCCCAGAACCTAATGACCAAAGTGTATATAAATTACATAAAACTAACTTCACCTCTCCCAGCAGTAACAGCTACAGCTAAAGCATCAATGTAATTTATGAAGATACCAACAGCACCCACTTAGCTCAGTATTGCATATGACTCTTTGCCTTTAAAAAAAACCCAAAACACCAGTACACTTCTCCTCAGTACAGTTGCACAGTGTTTTTTCAGGGTACTTGGCAGGAAGGTTGTTCCAGTGTCACGGAGAAGTTGTCACAGTTCTTCTGTGGATTTATTCTGTCTCAGTGTTTTTGTCCCTCCAGACTGACTCCAACATGTTGAGATCAGGGCTCTGTGGAGGCCAAACCACCTGGCTCCTTGTTCTTGTTGTTGCTGAGAATAGTTTAATATGACTCTGACTGTGTGTGTGTGTGTGTGTGTGTGTGTGTGTGTGTGTGTGTGTGTGTGGGTCACTGTTACAATTTTGGGACCAAACATGGCCAAGTGCCTCAAACATTTGCACAGTGTTGTATTAAGAGATGACAGTACTTCTGTACTTGTAAACCTGTAGTGTGGAACTTTTGTCTCCCTCTTCAGGCCATAGGGGTAATTACACGAACACTGTTGACGCTCGTATATGACACATTGTTCCTGGAAACAGTTGCTCTAACACTACCAGTGCGGCGATGTAGGAATGTCGGCACGTCCCCACCTGGAGCTGATCGGCTTAATGAGCATCGTGGGAGTTTATTTGCCTTGTAATGGATGCTCATTTATATAAAACAGTCCCACACCACAGGTTTAAACGCAGGACTTCTACATAAATATTCTGAATACTTCCACCACTGCAAACACATTCACCTTCATCAGGTAACACTGTTGTTTGAAGCCACAAACACCCTGCCTGATCAGTTTACAGTCCTCTGATATACAGCTGGTTGACACACGCACGCACACACACGCACACACACACACACACACACACACACACACAGAGCTCTCATATTTCCTTGCAGCTCTAATCTCTGTCAGCTCCACAATCTTCTTGTCTTTCACTCCTCTCTCTCTTTGATTCGTTCCTCTTTTCCCTTTGTTTTTTTTTTCAGGACCTCTCTTCTCTCACACAGCTGTCACGAACAGCTGGAAAGTTCCTAGTCACTCATCCGAGAAGACAAAATCAAGTATCACACACATGGACACACTCACACAGATCAACAGTTCCCATGTGAACCAACGTCTGTGACAAAGTGTGGCTAAAAGACTCTCATGGATAAAAACGTCAAAGCGTGCACTCACTGACACCGGCCTCGCCGCCTTGCTGAACACATCACTTTCACAGTGTGTGTGTGTGTGTGTGTGTGTGTGTGTGTGTGTGTAGGAATGTCCGTGGCCATCGTGTCACAAGGAGCTCATAAGGATCATCAGTTGTTTCTGCTCTGCCAAAGTGTGAAACCAGCTCGTCAAACTTTATGTGGTAGTGTTGGAAACAGTTTCACAGTTTTAGCCGCAGACGTATTTTTGTGTTATTTATGGCTGAAATGTTGCAGCCTGGTTTAAGCCTCTTATATATTAGAGTGTGTTTGAGCTACAGCCAGTGGCAGCGGCAGTGCACGCAGGCCCTCGAAGGTCAGCGTACGTATGTGACCTGATGTTTTCAAAGAACCGTGTAAATCTGCCCGGATGTGTGTGTGAAATGCGGTCGGCAGTGGTTGTAAATATTTCTGCTGGACATAAACATGTTGAGCTCCATTTTAAACTGGGAGGGTTTCTGCACATCAGGGCATGTGTGTGTGTGTGTCAGGGCTTGTAAGACCATAAACAATAAGCGGACAACAACGTAAACAGACGCGTGCAAGGATGTAGACCGCAGCTGTGGGACGATAAAGCGCAGTAAAAATGACAGAGGAGCTTCCATAAAAGATAGAAATGCAAAAGGAAAGAGAGAGAGAAGTCAAGAGTGTGCAGTCATGCGTTAGGTCGTAGGAGCGAGTGCTACAGGGCCAGTGGATCCTCCTCACAAGAGGAAGTAAGAGTTTAGGGTGTGTTAAAACATGAGGAGGCTAATGGAGTGAAAGGAGAGAGGAGGGAGGGGAGGTGAAGTGAGAGTAAAAACAGAAGAGTTGTGGAGGAGAATTTGTGTGTTATTATAGAGACTGGTACACTGTGAGTGCAGGGTTAGGGGGTCTCCTCACAGCCGCCGAGCAAGGAGAGCATGAACAGAAGGAGTGAGGAGGGGAGGGGTGGAGTGACGGGAGGAGAGAAAGGCAGCAATTGAATGGGTCAACAATGGAGAGGAAGGAGAGCAAAATACTTAAAGAGGAAGGGAGATGGAACGAGAGCTGGTTTGCCATCGAGTTTTTACTTCTAAATAAGTTTGGTTAACCTGTGGACTTGTTTAATTATCTGACTGTTTCTGTTCCTTTCTGTGTTTAATTTCCTTTTAGAGATTTTAGATCTCTGCAAATAACTTTGGAAATGCACCATAGCCAAAACTACTAAACTAAAACCCAAGTTGTATGAAAGTAGGATTTCCCAGTCCCTGCTCCTCATGGGATGCTATCTTCTCAGCTCAGATCGGCTCAGTGATCAGCCGCTAACAGCAGCGATGCGAGCTCTGGCTGCTACCGAGCGGCAGATTGACGGAAAGAGTGAAAGATGGATGGCAGCAGAGAGCAGGTGAAAGAAAAGTGAATGCAGCTGGTGAAAGAGAGACAGGCTGTGTTTTTGTACGGGAGCTGTGAAAGTTATAGATGTGTTTTACTGCCAGGGCGTCGGGGGGAGGAAGAGGAGGAGGAGAGAAGAGGTCTGTGTGTTACTGCCTGACGGCTTTGTTCTGCACACACACACAAAAATGCCACACACATACAAACACACACAAAGCAAGGCCCAGATCACACATAACGCTCTTATGTGAGGCACAAACACCCAGACGAAACTAATGAGTTTTGAGAAGGAACAGATTAGGGCAAAGCTTTCACCACATGTGTGTTTCCACAGGGGGACACTCTGCCGTCATCGTGCTCCCGCCGCTCGCCGCTCAGATATTCACCATGCAAGTCTACGCCTGCACAGCTGGCCGCACCGTCTCAATAGCTCACACAGGTTAAGGCTGGCCGGTCATTCCTCAAACATTACTGCAGCTCTACGCAGACAAAACAAGTGACCGCTGGACCCTGCGGCCATAAATCAACACGCGGCACGACTAATCGCCGTATGCATGCACACAAATCTACTGCATATGTTAATGTATGTGTGTGTGGGTATGCGTGTCCTCGGTGATTAACATTCTCTGGTTAATCTTGTGACCGAGGCCGTGTGTCTGTGCTCTGCAGGCCAACACCCAGCTTTCAGCCTTGACCCCCGCACCCCGCCCCCACCCTCCCCGGGGGGAAGTTAGGAGTCCTCCGGGGGAAACGCTGCTCATCGATCAACAACTGGCAACGAGTGAAGGAAGGGGCACGGCAAGAAACAGCGCCGTTGTTCTCGAGAGAAATGTGGTGTTTGAGCCTCCAAAGAGCTTCACTGTTCAAAGCAAAGTGAAAATAAAGAAAAGAAAAGAAAAGAATAGAAAGATAAACACTACAACCACAATATCCATAAATAAGACCAGAACTTTGCTCAAAGGCACAGAAATGACAATATTTCCAGGATCTACTTTCCATGTAGCAAAACCACATCATAATTCTACAAACCACTGTTTTAATGCACAGTGATAACTCTTGATTTCCATAATAACATCTGGACGCGAGAGAGGGGGAGAGGTAGGAAGTGAGAGGAGCCATGCGCTTCATTCCCAGGAATCTTATATTAACAAACTCCTAAAACCAGACTGAACTCTGTAAAAGAGTTTTTATATACACATTAATACTGGTTCTTTTGCATACAACTCTCTGCATGTGGATCTGAACTTGCAAAGTTTTGGTTTCTCTCTGTCAAATAAAATCAGAAAACAATGTCCTTTTACCCTTTGGCTGCCAATGTTCTGCAGTTTTCTTTGGTCTTCAGATTTTGTCTGGTGTTATCTGTCTGAGGCTGTTTGTAGATCCATGTTTTTTATTGGTACCTAGCTGTGCTAAGACACTCCTGAAAGAGAGGTTTTAAATCATATAAGGCTTTCCAGTTTAAAGTAGCTCAGTGTTTAGTATCACGTCATTTACGCAGAGAGAAAGCTGAGGAGATTAGGATGTCTCTCGCATCTGTCTATTAATCATAAGACTAGTTATCATAGCTAAGAATTAAGACTGAAACATGGGATAACAGCTTATCGGACTCTGTCCAAAAGTAATAAAAAGCTCCTATCAGCACCTCTGCAGCTGACAAATTAACATGTTATATTTCAGACTAAGCCACTGGGGCTGTTATTACACAAACAAACGTGATCTAACATGTTTATGAGCAAGCTTTAGAGATGGCGGCAGACTGAACTTTTCACTGGTTTCCCATTGTAACATCTAGTTTATCAGTGGGTGTGCTGTGGATCTTTATATTTAACTCTTGGAAAAAAGGCAAATGAACAGATTGGAAATAATACCTAACCAAGTGCTTTAAAAAAAGCTTAAAACTCTAAAAAACAGAGGGATGAAAAGGAGCATTAAAGAAATCTTGGAGGTAAACTGAAGGCCCACAGGACCTGATATAAACAGAGTGAACCAGCAGCACCTGGTTTCTGTAGAAAAGCAGGTACCTGTGCTTGTTAAACTACTAAAGCAAATAAAGCACACATCAGTCTGAATGAGTCCATGTGGTCTTTTTCATGTCTGTGTCCCGCCCACATCCCAACACATCTGGGCCTGTTTGTCACTTCATGAGAGCAGCGTTAAGCATGGCAGGGCCTGCACACACTCATTATACACATTATACACACTCATCATAGCTGAGGAGTGTGGCTCCGCGCCGACACTCGTAATAATAGATTTGCTGTGCAACAACACCCCGTGTAATGAAAGATTGTGATTAGATCATCTGACTCTCACTGCCGCAGCCTGAAGCTACGTTGGTGCATCTGACAGTCACAACATCAACTCCTCGGGTTTCAGTACAGGCGCGAGATCAATGCAGTTTTCTGTGTGTAGTACAACAAAAGTATCATGTGTACTAATTTTTGGTGGTATTGTCTGCTCAAGGGTGCAGGTTCGGTTTCAGAAGCAGCAGGTTGAGTACAACTCTCACGTCCTCAACAGAAGAGAGGGCCAAGTGCATTACAGCCAAAACAATTAGTTTATTCATTTAGGAGTTGGTTAACAGAAAAATAAGTGTCAGCTATTCTGATAATCACTCAGTCACTTCTCAATAAAATATAAAATTCAGCTCTTAATCCTTCTCTGGTACGTAAATTTGCTGGTTTTTCTTTACCTGAATTTTTTAGGGTGTTGTACTGCTGGTCAGTAAGAAGACACTTTAGAAACTCAGTGACAACAAACCTCCACCAAGACACAATCCATGTCTGATCTCCTTCAAACTCTCACACTGCAGACATCATCCTGCATGTGTGTGGATTTTCAACAAAATCCATTAAGATGTGACAAAGTTACGAGTTTTACCCGAAGAGCATTTGATTGTTTCCTTCTTCTTCCTCTGCAGCTTATAGACACAGTGGTGGTGCTTCACTGCCTCCTTATTTCACTGCAATCTTGTTGCTAAAACATGTTCACTTTCTAAGTGATAGGAATTTTTGGGATGTTTTTTCAAACATGATCCTATCCCCTGGTCTTGGCTAAAATGTAATAATTTGGTGCTAGAGTAATAACCTTGCTGTCAAAAACAATAACACTGAGATCTGTTCAGGAGTGTTTCTGTAACCAACAGCCAGACAAACCAACAAACAAACCAATGCAGGCGGAAACACCTTGGCGGAGGTAATTAAGCGATTTAATGTTTAATCAGGGTAAACACTTTTGCAAAGCACAGTGTGCTGCTGTTAGCGAGGCCTCCTGCTGTGAACACACTGTAATAACTGAAGGCAGCTCAGGAGAATACGTTGTTTTTATCATCTGAGAGCTTCTGTCTGCTGGATTGTGGCAGCTGGACACACTGTTCACAAAGAGCACCAAACGAAGAATATAAAAACAGGATATTTTGAAAAGTGAGAAGGACATGTCTCGCCTGTGTGTGTTGACCTATCGTGGATCCACATGCTTCCTTCACTCGCCGTTGCAGAGGCATTCACTGCCAGTGATTCTGGGTAAATATTTACTCTGAAGAGGAGCGTGGACGAGAGGGAACGCTTAGACGATCACTGAAATTTAGTGTGTAAGACTTCAGAGAGGAAAGTGTTTTTGTGAACTGTCTGCTTCAAGCTGGTGTGTCTCCTCTTCTTCTTTTTTTTTGTTTCAAGCAGCTTCTTCTCAGATTCCACCTTTTCCTCCCCGCTCCCTCTGACAGAATAACGTCTCCTCTTGTTACACTGCACACACACACACACACACACACGCACACACGCACACACACACACACACACACACACACACACACACACACACACACTTTTCCATGAATCGCTCTCTTCCTCTGGCACAAACCTTCTCTTGTCTTCCTACAAAACCTTTTTTCTCTCCATCCCACTCTGTCTGCTTGCTGCAGCCGACCATCCCTCCCTTTACTCCTCTGCCTCCTCCTTCACTAACATCCCTTCTATACAAACCTAAACACTCCCTCCCCTCCACCTTTCCTCTCCCCCTGCCTTTTAGCTCGCCCTCCCACTACTGTGTGCAGATTTTCTAAAAACAGTACTCCCTTTCACTACTACTTAACTACGTCACTTCCTTCACCACCCTCCCCCTTGATACACACACATCTCACACACACACATTCACCTTTTGCCCTTCTCATTTCCTCTGTCCCTCTCTTGGTTCCCCAGTTGCTTCGAAGCAACAGTAAAAACACACACATACACACACAGCCAATCACACTTGCGATGGGCCTCAGGCGCGCCATGTTATGACAAACACACCTAATAGATAATAGGATGTGTCACACTCGGTCTGGTTCACTCCCTAAATCGCACATACACACACACACATGCACGCACATATATACAGTACATACAAGCCTGGGCAAAGTCCTACATTCATCCGCACTTGAAACCTATTTTTAAGACGTATAAACCCAACAATCTACTGCAGGAGAAAAGGAGACTAAAGCAGAGGCTAATGTTGGGTAAATATGTAACCCAATGAGTCAGGCTCAGCCATCACAGGACTGCTATTAGCACTGCTGGCACACACAGGGCAGGTATTCTGCCAGCTACTGAATCTGGTTTAACTGGGGAACTACCCAACACTCGACGGGAGGGAGAAGGAAAGAAAGAAAGAAAGAAAGAAAGAAAGAAAGAAAGAAAGGGAGGCTGAATTATCCGAAGAGGAAGAAGTCAAGGGCTCAAAGTGCCAACAGGCCCCAAATTCAAGTGTCTACTTCCCCTTGACGAGAGCAACTTGTAGATGTGATGTGTGACAGAGAAAAGTGTGTAGGTGCCCACGTGTGTGTGGTATTTGTCCCACTCAATCTTATCACCTCCCCCTGCGCTCCCACTTAAGATAGACCTGGAATAAATAACCCAGTCACATGTCACTCTGGGTATTTTGGTCTCCGTGATTTGAGCCCCATGTTCTGTTCAATCCACTCGTCTTGTTTATCCATCAAGAACAAGTTTAGTTTCATCCATAAATGCCGGTGCTGCTTAAACTTTTTCAGTTTGAGTTTCAGTTCAGATGCCAAGTTGGTCATTTTACCACAAAAATGTCAAACTTGGTCAATGCAGCTGTACAAAGAACCTAAATAAAATACACACTAAAGCCTGACTGAAGTGAAAGTAAACAGACTTTAGTACAGTCTTTAGTACAAGATAGTTTTTGATACAGACTGTTACACACACATCTCACACTGTACCAACACAGTATCTATATCCAATCCCCAGCACAACAGGTATCTCACAATATCCACAAATCACTCCTTTTATGAAATGTCTGACTACAGTTAACAATTATTGGCCAAAGCAAAACACGGCCAAGGAATAAATTCGAGTTAAAATCTGTGACTTTCCACATGCTGTCGTCTTCTCCAGGGACCAGATCTGATTGATGGATGTTGAAAAAATGGCAGCCATGGCTGAAGGTTGTGTGGAAGCCTGCTGCTAATTTAAAGCAGTCATAGCAGAAGGTGGAAACTGTGCAAGCTTGCCAAATGTGATAGTAGTGGAGTGATGCAGTTTATTCTGATGCTTGGAAATACTAACATATGTGAAATGCCATTTTGTGGTAAAATATTTCACCATTGTAACAATGCCGAAAACTGAAAGCACTCAGAGACCTCAAACCTCTGCCAAGGCATAAATAATCTGCACCTGATGGTGTATAGACCATAGACTGTATAGAATGGACAAAGCTAACAAGATGTCACCTGTTGGTTTATGGACTTGCTCTTTGAAGCCAGGAGTTTGGCATTTGAACGTTGCCATGTTGGTAGTTTGGAGCCAGAAGTGACCATGTTTGCATATAAAGGGAGGAGAGAGGAGGTGGATCTGGCCCTTGAACCCGAGGACACTGCTCACTGTGTATGAGACTCTTACCATGTATGTATCGTGTATATATCTCTTTCTGAAGATCAATATCTACTTATTTATGTTTTGTTTTTAGTTTTTCAGATGAACCACCAGATCTCTGAGAAGAAGAGCTGACTTTAGCTAATGACATCACAACAGAATAACTGAGTATTTCATGATTAAAATTGTGATTTTTGAATTGAAGTCAATTGGAGCCAGAGTTTTTTTTTAAGCCAGCATCTAGTGGCCAGCGGGAGTATTACACTTTTTTCACTTATGCATTGGCCTAATTTTTGAGCCCTTTGTTACTGTCCATTTCTATATCCAGTCTATGGTACAGACTAATCACTGCTGCCCTTTTGTGAGTATTATAAGTAATAGGTAATGTCTGGGATGTTTTTTGTTGTTTTTTTTCAGGCAGGCTCTCACCCTCTGATCTTGTCCAAAATGTAATCAGTTGCTCCTCAGGTAATCTCTATTTCTGTTCTTTAGTTTTTTTGTTGCTATCACACAAACAATTGAAAGGCATAATTATTACAATCTCTGTGAGAAATGTCCAATCAGACTTAGTCGGGAAACTTCTTCCACAATATTAACTCTGAATCTCACATTTAATTAAGTGAAATCAAGCGAGACCTTCCCGTCTCAGCAAAACCTGATTTACAACGAGGTCGACCTCAGATTCTCACCTGCGTGTTGAGGGTGAGTTGGACCATCTGACACTGACACTGTGTCTCCGGCTGCTCGTCTTGGCAGCGCGTACGGACACTTTGCTCCTGATAAAGCTCTCACTGTGCTGCACAGAGAGGTATGGAGCAGGTCACAACCCCAATCATCACTGCAGGCCCCGAGCCAGACAGGACATTACATCAACACACACACACGGTTACACACACAAACACCCAAGTTCTGGCTCAAATTCATATTCACATATATGTGCAGTCACTCACGGGGATGCTGAAGGCAGACATATGCGCTCAGTTATGTGCACAGCTTAACAACAGAGGTGTGTGTTCTGCATACACACATGCCTTCGGGTAGAAGAGGCACCGGCAGGCAGTTTCCATTCGAGTGCTCATAGACAACCAGCTAGTGTTGGAGCCTGGGAGTGATCCACCTATCACATACTCTCTGCTGACCTTCAGCTCCTCAGTTTACGGCTGTCTAACTGCTCCCTTCAACACCTGGCATGCATATAAATCAGACCCCACTGCAGGCTGAATAAAGTAGAGGTGAACAGGGGACAAACATGGAGATTATTGAAGTAAAGTGGAATATTTTTGTTGTTTCTGAGACTAAAAGGTGAAGATGTTGACACAGTCTTACCTGTGAGAAGCACCTGCGGTACACCTTCTCAGGCCCGGGGCATCTGTAGACCCGTGGAGGTCCTCCATCGCCATCCCTGCCCGACTCGACTCCCATGTGAGGGAGGTGCTGTAAGGGGTAGATGTTGCCGGCAGGTGGGCTTTGGGGGCTGAAGCCTGGGTGGAGCTCCCTGTCTATGTGCTGAGGGCCCGGGCGGTGGAGAGGAGAGGAAAAGGGTGAGGCCATAGCGGGGGAGTGTGGGCGCGAGAGAGGAGAGATGGGAGGAGGCGGAGCGGTGACGGAGTTCCAGTCAAACCGGTGGCGGTTACTGAAGACGGATGGCAATGAGGAGCGTGGGAAAGGGTGAGAGGGAGAGACTCTCAGCCTCCCATGCTCTGTGTGGGTGTGTGAGGGTCTGTCCACATGGCGGTGTGGGCTGGTGGGCATCGTGGGCGCCTCCTCAGCTGCAGGTACGACAGTGACCTCCTGCTCCTCCTCTCTACCCCCAGCCTCCACATCTTCTTCCTCAATCTCCCTCTCCTCTTCCTCTCTCCTGTTGCTCTCCGTGATCTCTTCAGCCACTGATGTCGCATCATCGGTGCCGTTAGCGGTGTGGCGAGCCTGCCGGTTGGGACGATGCAAAGGCAGAGAGAAGGGAACCCTACCGTACCCGAACTGACCCGGACGGATGGAGGAAGACCTGCGAGTCAAACAGGACGAGAAAGATTAACACGCTGGACAGAGAAAGGCAGAGGCAGTCAGAGAGAAAGAGAAAGCAGAGACGTTGGGTAAATTTATTATAAACAAAATGAAGCCAGCAGACTGTGGTGAGCGGGCAGAGTAATGTAATGCCTGTTTAAGTGACAAAAACCAGAAGTAATGATGTAATAATACAACAGATACCAGAGGCAGAGATCGGCGTGGCTCCAGCTCCCAGCACTCAGAACATCATAACAAACCCTCTAATGCTTAAACATTGTCAGCTGTATAACTAATGGCACCTGAATGGATCCTTCACATGTCAATCCAGTGGTATCTTTGCATCTTTGTTCAAAAGTCCTTCCCTTTTCTCTGTTCAAGTTCTCAGAAACCGCTTTTTCCTTGTATTTAGTGTCCCTCTTTGTCTGTTCACAATGTTGTGGCTACTGTTGCTCATTGAAACAATTGAGTTCTGCTATTTATTGCTATTTACCCGTTGCTACTGCCAGCAGTGCAAAACTCACTTCCTTTGTGCAAGAGATGTTTTCCTGGGAAAAAGGCAAACTCAGCGTGTAAAGCTCCCATTAACTGGAAATAGTTTAAAAATAATTTCTACATCATCAACTGACATTAATCACTAGCACGTTTAAAACCAAGCTCAACAGATGCCTGATTATTTTAGACTGACATCATCACCCAGAGAGCACATACCCTGTGGATTTTCAACGAAATTCATCATGATGTGACAAATTTATGGATTTTACCCAATGAGACAAAACATTTCACTGTTTTCAGTTTGTACCTTCGGCTTCCTTCTCCTTCCTCTCCACCTCTGAGACACAGCTGTGTTTGTTACTGCCCCCAACTGGTTCTATTTCACCATTGTGAAAGGGGTGGTGACAGGGATACACGTGACAGGGATTGTCTGGGATTTATGGATGTTTTTCAGACAGAAGGATCCCATTTTCTGATCTTGGCCAAAAATGTAACTTTTCCTTGAGTAATACCCTATCTCTAAAACAAAACCATCATAATAAACAAAGTGTAGCATAAACAAAGATTTCTAATGTAGATCCAGTAAATTTGAGTAACATTTTTAGTGTTTCTGATAGACAAACTAAATTGTGGTCATAAATTACCTCAAACAAATATTATTTCTATATTTCTATTTCTATTATATCTAAATTTCTTGTTATTTATCAATTATTATCATATGCAGTTCTCATACATGTGCAATAAGCTTTAAAATTAACCTGAAAGTCTTTGATGATAGTGTTGATAGTGATACTTGGATCATTTTGGTTTGGATTCTTCGTCACTACTCACCTCCTCGAAGTCAAACCCTCCCGACTGGCAGAGACCGACCTTCTGCTTCCGCCTCCTCCACCTCTCACTGCTCCGGGATTGGTCGGCCTCCTGATGGTCCGTGCTGGCTGGTTGTAGCCGTGTGAAGGCGCGTGGTAGGGAGACCGGTAAACCGGCACATGGTCCTGATTGGGTGGGGAGAACTCTGGCTGGTAAAAAGTAGGTGACCGATTGGTCTGCCCTGGTACAGGAGGCCCTCCTCCTCCTCCTCCTCCTCCTCCTCCTCCAGTGGCTGAATTCCGGTACAGAGACAACCCTGGGTTATGCCTGGCGGAGACTGACGGGGAGTGATAAGATGGATGTTGCCCAGGGTAACGAGGAGGGTAATAAGGGCTCAAAGGTGAGATAACAGGACCTCCGATGCCCCCGGGCACATAACCCGCCCAGTTAGGTGGTGAGTGGGAGAGGGGAGGGGTGTGGGGAGGTGGAGGAGGTAAACACTTCCTGCTCCTGTGTGAGACGCCCACACCACAGGTTTGAGAGCATTCTGACCACTCCCCCCAGTCTGACCACACCCCCTCCACAGGCTCCACCTCAAACACCTGTCGGGACCTTCGACCTGCCACCTGAGACACACACACACACACACAGACACACACACACACACACAAACAGACAATTAGTGACATGTATCATAGTTTCATTTATTCTACCGTTTATTTTCATGATTAATCGAGTCATGCCTGGAGCAAGAAATTAAAATATGGTTGATTTGTTCAACCTAAAGTTAAAAAGCCAAAGAGTTTAAGTTTATTATCAAAGACAACAAAGACAAAGTATTCTCACACAAGCTGTATGAACTGTACCCAGTCATATTTTTGCCATTTTTGGTAAAAGGAATACCAGGAAATGATTGATTTTCTATTAACAGAGTTACTGAGCTCTAATAACATTATAAGCTATGATATGTAGGAAGATATTTTTACAGTACATACCACTTGTACCCAAAACAAATATTCAGATTTTTAATTAAAGTTCACTTGTATGTAAAGTATGCACTTATGTATCTGAGTGATACTGAGAGATATGTATTTAAAGTTCAGAGATGTGGGCAAGTGATAAAATTCGGAAGTTATTAGGTAGGTTAAAAGAGTCTGACAAGCTAAAGCGTACTTTAATTGAATGTTTATGTGCTCTACAGTCCTACTGTACTGAGTGTAACCCTTACTCTGCAGTAAAAATAGTAAAAAGTGCAAGCCTTGGCAATATTTTAAAGAAGTACTTAACTTCATAAGAATGAGGCCATTGCAAAATCAAAAACCTCTGAAAGGACTTATTTCTTCACAGTAACGGAGTCCACTGATGAGCTACAGTCTCGTGAATTTCCTTCCTCTGAGGCCAAAATATAAATCCAGGACTCTTTATACTTCACTCAGGCTTAGGAGAGACTCGGTCACCTGCCAGCAGCTTATGAGCAGATGGATAAATTCATCGGAGCTGGTGTTGTATGAACGCACCGCAGGAACGACAAGATGGGAGCTGATCTGGCCGTGCGCTTTGTGTTTGTATATATAATCATGTGTGAGTGCATGCATGTGGGTGCCAGGTCAGACTTTGAAGTCTTCCTCTGTGGTCGTAGATAAATGTTTCTCCTCTCCTTTCCGAACCAAAGCGTTGGCCTGGTTGGCAGAGCGGCAAACATGCGAGCTGAACAAAAGTTTCCATTGAGAAAGAAGCAAAACATAAATCTGTGCTCCACTTCTCTCCTCTCTCTTCCCGAGTGTGAAAATGTGTGTGTACATGGGCAGAAACGTGCAAGTAAACATACTGTACAAACTGTTTGTGGACAGGAGAGAGGGAGAGGGGACAGGTGTTAGCAGCCAGCTCCTGTGTGTGGCTCTGAGACAGCACTGTCCACCTCACCACAGGATTAAAAAGGGTTCCTGTCGCTGTCTGGGGTGAAATGGTGGGAGAAAAGGGAGGAGAGAGGGGTGAGGGAGGTGAGAGAGGGGTGTCGAGCGTGTGTTTGTGCAGAGGGAGGTGTGCTCTGTCGTAATGAGTGACATCAAACGCACAGCTGCCACATAACTGGGACCATTAATGAGCTCGGGGCGATGACCCCGCAGCGGCCACCGGCGACCTCTGCAGCTACTGGTTAAACTCCAGCAACACTGTACGACCAGACCTGCACCAGACAGGGGTGTCCACTATGAATTCTGGGATCGCGGTTTAATTAAAGAACGTGATTACACTGGTGTAACTGTAGGCCCTTTAAAATCTGTTTTCAACCTGTATTTGCATTTGAAAGAGCTATTTAAAGGTTTAATTATTACGGGCATTATGAGTTTTTCTGTTTCTTTCATCTTTTCCTTTCTTTTTGGGCATAATTACAACTATAATGCCAGAAGAACACATGTTGGCCTTCGAGGCAAAAATGCAAAATGATGATGAAAGATGACAGTAGAAAATATTGTTGTCTTGGATGTCAGGACGTTTAAAAAAATCATACTAAACATCCAATAAGTACATGTTGAAAAAGGTACAGATTGGAATAGTTAGACAGAGGTCAGATGAGAAGCACAGTGATTGAGTGATTGATCGATTGATTGGATAAAACCTTTTGTTTCTTTTTTAACTATTACTTAACCAGGGGAGTTTCACTGAGATTAAATATCTCATTTTAAAGAGAGACTCAGCTAAGATGGTCCACAGCAAAAACACCAAGCTGTGGACAGAGACGTAAAAACTAGTAATGAAAATAAAAATGGGGAACTTTCTAGGAGCAGCTGTACAACTTTGTAAGCTAAAAGAAACATTTAGATCTTATGGTTTCTGGCTTTAAGGATTTCATTTTGGATTTAAAAACACTTTGCAAGACCAGTTTGTTCAAGCCATTCTGCTACAAATTTCATGCTGAGGGTGCAGAACACCCAAAAGCCTTTTTCAATTTCTGTCCAGGAGTTTGTTACAGAGAACATAAAGAAGTTATTTAAATGCAATGACAATTTTCCAGCACTTTTCTATGTGATAAAAGCCACAGGGAGTTAGAAAACCTTCTGTATTTGTCTCCTAATGTTTTAAATTTTAGAGATTTAGCTACTTTAAGCTGATCTGAAAGTTTCACTGTTGTTTCATCAGTGGAGAAACATCTTCCTCTTCTCGGGTCGCCTTCACACTGACTCGACTCCTGCATGATAAACTGCAGCTCTCACATTCACTTAAAAGAAGTAACGTGCAGAAATGTTGACCCATGCTCTATTTTTGCTGCAATGCAACGTGACATCATCTGGCATGACGCTGTGTTGACCAATCCAATACATGCAAACACATATTACAGGGGGATTTTCTTATAATGGTGTACTTCTATTGTTTACTTTGTAAATGTAGGAATGAAAAGATCAAGTAGCTGCCGCTGCTGTGCTGTGTTTGGGTGTCTGATGAGCCTTTAAACACCTAATCTGTTACTTTAACTCAAACAACAAACCCCCAGCGGTGAACCACCCGGTGCTGTTTGGGTTTCAGTCCTTGCTTAAGCTACGCAAACCATTTAAAGTGAATTATGTGTGAAATGTGTTGTCACAAAGCTGAGAAGAGGTTTGTTTTTCTCAGCTCATTAAAAAGACGAGGCTCTCCATTGCAAATTGCAGCTAATATGAGGCTTCAGCAGATTTTCTTAGATGGGATTTTCCTGCCTGTAGTTGGAGTGCTGGGATGTCACAGGGACACAAAGAGGGAACTTCCTCCTTAAAACGCTGTAACTCTGGAAAATCTCCAAATAATATGACTCACTCAAAGTAGTGAAGCCTCACATTAGCTGCAGCTGAACTTTGGCACCAAGACCATACATCTCCTACACTGGATCTCCTCGTGGCCAGCAGGGGCAGGAGGAGCATTTTCAGTGCCCAGTTAGTATTTTAATGTACATTTGATCATGTGAGTGATGCTTTAACACAGACTCGGAAAATGTGAAGTTGTCCTTTTACTGCTGTCACCTCTGACTCACCTTCCTCTTGGCAGTCTTGGTCACAGAGGTCGTGACCACCACACAGCCCCACAGCACATAAACCCTGAAGGGAAGAAGAGGACGAAGAGCGTAAAAACTCAGTGGCACATATACAGGCCTTAAAATACCAGCACGTTGAATAGAGCCTTTTATGAAGCACATAAATATTCCATGACTTAAATGTGAACTTGCTGCTATATGATGTTCAAACTCAGACTTTTATTATTCTCTGTGCAGTGACCATCAACTTCCTCAAACTTTTTCCTTCAGCGTTCATTTATTTTGTGTTGGAGGTGTTGAGTGAACACCCTATCAAATGTTCCAGTGACCTAAGAGTACTTTAGCAACCAATTATGCCACTTTCTTTCCCACTACAGGTGGCGTGTGGGCTCGGAGGAGGGGGTGAACACAAGTTTCTTTTTCCCCTTCAAGGTTCACAGGCAAACATCTCAATCAATCTAGGGAAAGCCTGGGAGGCGCTAACAAACTAATGGGTTTAAACAGCAAGTATGTTTTCCCTCTGCATGCCTCTCTCTGGGAGTGTACACACCCTGTGGATGTGGTTTTAACACACACACACACACACACACATCAACCTCACTCGCTATCATCATGTACTTTAAAGTACTTTTTATTTGAGGTCTCATTTTCAAAGGAGGTGGTTTATGGTTGGGATGGTTTTGGAGTCCCTAAATTTGGAGGATCAGGAATCAGGTTGAATCACTTTAGATTGAGCTAAGCAAAAAAAAAAAAATCATATAAAAAGTAGTTTTTTAATCCATTATTAAGTGTTTGAAGCTCCTAGTTTTCCTTGAGAAGGTGAAAACTGTCAGATACATGTACTTGTCTCAGCAGAAAGTCTGTAATTATCGCAACAGCCTCAATAAAACCGAGACAAGTGTATTGGAAACAAGTGGAACACCATCTCTCCATCTGCCAAGAAAATAGCCTGAACATGATACTAAACGACTTGCTAAGATGGACATTTCAGCGCTCACCACGAGAACCAAACCATCACCGCAATCTCCAGTCCGCAAGCCACA
>OOFC01015752.1:10144-52640 GCA_900323345.1 Pseudochromis fuscus | reverse complement strand
AAAGCCACATGTAGTCAGAGTAATTGGTCCCTTCTTCCCAGTGTGGTGCACCGCCGCGGTCTCTGGAAGCTTCCCCACACCAGACTACACAATTACCCCGAAAAACACCAGACAAAGGTCCCGCACAGTCCGACACAACAGAGCCGCTCAGGCCGAAGTAACGACCCCCTACCCGAGTCCACGTTTCCCTGGCCGCTACAGTGGCACATTGTAGAATAAACTCAGAGCCGCAGGGACAAGGAAAGAGAGGGAGGCTGAGAGGGAGATTTACATCAAGGGGAAAAAAACTCACAAAAATCTGCCCTAAGGAGAGAGGGGGAACTCTAACCTAAACCCAGATGCCTTCGGGTAAATTCCTATCCTGTCCTATCCACAGCGCCCGGTGCGCATCAGGCAGGCATCGTGCGTAAAACCAAAAAGACTTCACCACAAAACAAAACCCCACAACTTTTTTTTAGAAACTCTTCCACAGTCACCATAAACACCTCAAAGGAGGATGCAAAGCTCCATGTGGTGTTGTGTATCAGCAGACTGAGGGAGAGGGAGACAGAGAGGCAGCGGGGCGCAGCTGTAGAAGTCAAAGTTTTACCTGAATAGTAAACCGAGCCGCATGCTCCAAGAGTCTCCCGCACACTTCTGACTCCGCTCACAGAAATCAATGATCAGTCCAGTGTAGAGGCTCTGGTACGGTCCGTGCAGCCCTGGAAGAAATGTGATGAAGTCCTGCGAGGGCTTCTTCTGCTCCCACTCTCTCTCTCTCTCTTTCTGTCCCCTTCCTCCTGTCACAGTCACTCCCCGTGATTTCTGGAGAGTGGGAAGGGTTCCGCTTTTTTCTCTCCTTGAGTCCCGTTCACTCGACAACTTTTTTTTTTGGGGTCCTTATTATAAACTGCTGTGACGCCTGGAAGCCAGGGGGCCACGGAGAGACAGAGAGGAGAGAGAGAGAAAGGGGGGAGACAGGAGACACAAAATGGACAGATTACACAACTCTCTCTCACCCTCACTCTCTTTCACACGCATACACACACTCTCTCCCTGTCTCGCTAACACACACACTATGGGCCCTGACTAAGCTATAATAACTCTCAGAGCCGCTTTCTTAGTTGCACAATCCAACATAAGAATGCTCCATTGTACTAGGTCACACTGATCAGTAGTAATGATCTACTCATTGTCAGAAACAGCCCTGAGCTGGCAGCATCTGCAGCAGCGACACTTTGTAGGGGAAGTACAAAGCATTGTGAGCATACTCCTGTGCCAATATAAACAAGTTCAAAGTGGGAAATTACTTTTTTAAAAACCTATTTTCCCTGGATGAAATATAGCTGTTTACTTAGTGGCAAAAAGATATTTTTACATGATACAAACATGCCTGTGTTTTCTCGTAATCACATTTAAACTCTTGAAACCAGACATGCTTCACCAATTTTGGAGCTCAGATAAGTGCACCCAGGAGACATGCCACTTCCCAGCATGAGTTATGACTGTGTGTGTCTGTGTGTACATGCGTATGTGTGGCTTATAAACTCTGCTCAGCTTTGGTTTGAAGCAGATGTGAAAGTTGCTTGATGCCAACTTGTTTACACTTTATTTATTTGGTTGCAGTCCACCGACCTTTCCAATCAGTCGGTACAGTTCTCTAAAGCAGAACATGTGGCCATGCAGCCCACGGGGGACAGTGGAGGGGGTACAGAGTGACACAGAGATGCAGGGGAAAGCATTAAGACTTCTGTGTGGCCTTCATTCAATCTTTTAGGAGGATGATGGACTTCCCCTGTAATGTTTAAAGCCATTATAACATAGATTTGTATCTGAGTTTGAAGACAAATGGTTGGAAAAACTCCAGTAAATACCAAAAGGGCATATACATGAAGCATATGAACACAAATCTTCCTTATCTAACTTATTTAAAAGATCTTCAGTTGTACAAATAAGAACTGCTATTTGTCGTCTATCTATTGATCCTGACAGATTCAATAACCTTAGTTACAAAAAAATTGATTTTACCAGTTGTTAAATGGGGAAAAGGGATTATTTACTCTTTGTTTCGATCATAATAAGTACTTTGTTAATTTTGTTGAAGACACAAAAGTCTGAAAATCTGGATACGGACATGATGTGGATTGTGTTTCTTTATTTTTGTTGCATTTTTGTTTTTTAAAGTGAGCTGATTTCTGGATCTGGTTTACATTTATTTCTGGTGTCTTTAAAGTCCCTTGAGGGCTGGGCATGGTCGCATGACACATTATTAAAAACATTTTAGCATGAAAAACAGAAAGGGGAGGGGGGGGAGAGCTCAGATGATATAAAGAGAAGAGGAGGAGGAGAATGTATTGCATGGGAAGACAACAAAAGAAGTGAGACATAAATGGAGGAAAACATAAGGAAAGAGAGGGGATTTTAATGTGATGCTACACACATTAGTTTGATCACTCTCCTGGAGATCAGGGTTCAGAACGTCCACATCATATCACTTACAGACGCTAAGAAATGATCATGTTCATGGATATTTTCTTGAACATCCTCATTAACATTTTTCACCCATGAAGCGAAGAGGCGACACGGTGAAAATGTGAGCGAGACCGACAAGTGGAAAGGAGGGTGTCTACGCGGCGAGTTATGGTCGAACACATATTAACACGCCCAGGGTCAGGCTCTTGCTTTTCTTGGACAGGCATCCTACAACATGGACGCAGCGATGGTAATGGAGATTAGCGACTTCAAAGGCGGCTGAGAGCCAACAACTCAAGACTTAACCACGTTACACAGAGGGCTTAAGATTTGATCTGTCAAAATAAAAAAGTTAATGTAAAAAGGCATACCAAGAGTGATGAGGACAGATTCCAGAGTGTAAATATGCACAGACACATCAGCTGCAACTTCGAGTGTGTGTGTGTGTATTTTGTGTGTGATCAGTGAAATGGATATCTCTGTACTTCTAAGCACCATGTCTATCAGTAACTACAATTAGCCAGAGGTCATTGCGATGGCCACCAGTGGTCCATGACCACTTATAGCCCTCTGCTCCCTCCCTGCTTCCCTATTTCTCTTTCTTTGGATCCCTGAGAAGCAATAACTTATGTGTTGGCCTGCCGACACGCACCACCGACCACAGAACCCTGATTAGCAAAATGTCTGTCTCAACTGGTCACCACAACACACACACACATTGTGTGTTTGTGTGTGTGTGTAGATGTGTCCAGGGAGGTCTATATGTAGCAGCAGATCTGTTATTTGTCTCGCCTGGCTGATCTGAGTAATAGCACTGCAGATCAGAGTAGCGGGGCCCTGTGGGAGTGATAAATCACCCGAAAAACTTCTTGCATGTACACACACCCTGCCTCCAGAAAACAGACACACGCCCCAGCCTCAGGCCCAGACACAGCAGGCCCACGACCCTTTAACTGGTAAAGTTAATGAGGCCTCCAGGCTTCTTCAGACCAGCAGATGGGTCGTGGGCTCAGGACCTCTGAGGGCTGCGTCCCATAAAGGCGGCAGAAAGACATGGTGACTTATATGGGTCAAAGAAAGGAGACTGGGGGACAGATCAGCCCTGTTGATGTAACACTAGAGCTCAAACTCATGTTACAACAAAAATGGATGTTGTCACGTTTGCGTAGGAGGGAGGAGAAGGTGTTGTCGAATGGGATTATCTATGTATCTGTAGGTTGGGAGTAAATTACCCCATGAGATGGTAAATGCACTGCACTTATATGGACCTTTTTACCTTAGCTTAGGTCTACAAGGTGCTTTACAAGTTTTGTTGCCTCACAATTCACACACTCATACATGTGGACACCTGGAAATGAGAATTCAAACACCAACTGACCCGCTGCACCACCTGAGCCACAGTCAGACAATGAATACCCCAGTTCATCTAACTCCTCTGGTCGTAATCCCAATTGCTGTACGTCAATCTTTTTGACCAGTCTGGCTGAAACATGTTTCTTTGGGCGTCACATGAACGAACACGAGTTAAATTTTGCTTGACTTGTATGTACAACTTGTCCTTTTTGTGCTTTGTTAAAATGTAGGATGTGGTAACCCATCCTAAACTACGATTACTCACTTTCCTCTGCAGAGGTTTGCAAGACTGTTTACATAAACCTTTAAAGAATTATAACAATATAAAAAGTATATCTCACATTTCATTAAGTATGCACGTCAACAAAATTCTAGTTTCACAAAAGGGCGTAGGTTTGCATATGGGCAGTGGGGACATGTCTCAATATCTGAGCAATTTCTAATTATTAAAACTTATTGTCTTTGGAGTGAAATTATATTCAATAAGTCTGGTGTGCCCTCCCAGAGGCTTAATCTCCAAGATGAACAATTTAGTCACGCTAGCGTTTGACTGGCTGAAAGAGAGGGGGTTATCTTACTTACCACCAGACACTGAGAAGGTGAGAGATGTTCAGACAACCGTAAGTTATCAGGACTGTCAGTCCACACCTCAAGCATGAGTGAAAAATGTGGTCTTTCAGATGACCAACTCTCTTTCCTCCATTTTCTACACTGCACATGATGTAATTTTGTCCATGAAAGCACATTCTGTACTTATTTAATATCACGCCACCACCCAAAAAGAGAAAGGACATACGGAGCCATTTCCCCACCAATAGTGGAAGTAACACATAGTGAACTTACTAGTGAGTTGCCATGTTGATTTAAAATGAAAAACTGCTCGCACAGACTGGATATAGAAATGGACGAAGCACCCAGGTCTCAAAAAGGAGGCCCATGTGGAAGTGAAAAAAGTGCAATACTCCCAATACCGGCTACAAAAATCATCATTTTCAATCATTAAATATTCAGTCAATACATTTTTTTCACAAGTTATTCTGATGTCATCAGCTAAAGTTAACTCGTCTTCTCTGGTGGTCCATCTGGAAAAAAAATATCAATAAGGTAATAGTCTTCAAAAAGAGGAAGATTCAGGAGTGTGCTTTGTTTGATTGACAGCTCTGAACTCCAGTGAGAACAGCTCTGAACTCGAGCCTCATACACATTGGGCAGTGACCTTGGGTTCAGGGGTCAGACCCACCTCCTCACCCCTCCCTTCATATCCAAATATGGTGGCTTCCATATTCCCATCTCTTGGCTTCAACACGTCCACGAACCAATGTATGATGTCATGTTAGCTTTGTCCATTCCATACAGTCTATGCATGCTAGCTAGCTTTAATTGGTGCACTAACCCTGGCTCTGGTCATTTTTAGCTTAGTTTGGTGGTTGCTAGCAGGAGTAAACATATAATGGGCGCATATATGACATTTTGAGTTTAACTTCGGTCTTGGAGCACCATGAAAACATCACCATTATTGAATTTTATGAATGCAGGAAACTCTGCAGCAGACTAGAGAAGCAGAGCAGGCTAACGGGAAAGCAGGTGCATCTTCAGTGTTTCAGGTGAGCTTTTAAGCTAAGTTTATCTCAGGCTATTGAAAAAACACAACCTAAAATATTCAGCTGGTCACAGTCACTGAAAAACAAATGGGACCCCAAGTTTAACCATATGTTATTTTGTTCATCATGCTATTACACATAAACAATGATGTCACAGAGCAGGTTTAGAGGGAAACAGTTCAGGGCTTCATGTGAGGTCTTAAAATGATACTGTGACTTAACGTGCTTTTACTGTAGTGGTGACAGTGGGAGGTAGCGGACTCGCTGTTGTGCGCCGACACCAAACCGACATCCCTTGGTTTCACATAATCTGGAAATAAAAAACTGAGGTTGCATCAACAGCCCACAAGAGGCAAAACAAAGGACCACATGGTGAAAGCAAAGAGTTTATTTTAAAATTGAATCTGAAAAAAGGTTTTTCCACCTCATCGTCCCTCCTTCTGTTTCTGTGTGTTTTACTGTAGCCGGCTGCAGCGCATATGAACATCACGTGAAAGTATGTTGGCACGTACCATCATGAATGCCTTCACACTTGGCCTGTGCATGCATGCAGATTCACAGATGAAAAAGTATGTTCCAGGCTAAGGCAGCAGCAGGCAGTTGAACATACACACACTCACACAGGTGACAGATATTCATGTGGGCAGTGTGAAATTCAAACTTTACATGCAGACAGAGCAGAGAGTGGTGGGCTGAAGTGTGTGAAGGCGGCTGAGAAGAGGAGGAGAGGCCTGACCTAACAGTACTGACAGCCTGAGAAGCTGCGAGGAGAGAGAGGGAGAATGACAGACAGCGACACAAAGGGAGTGAAAAGAAAGGCAGCAGCAGAAAGGGGATGAAAGGGAATGTGAGAGAAAGAGGTAATGGCAGATTAGACGGGAACCGAGCAAGTGTAAAGGAGAGCGGAGGAGAAAGAACGCGGAGAGAGGGGGAGTGATTTGTCTGGCTCAGATGGAGTCAATATTTGCTCCATTCCACCAATCCTGTGCCAGCGTCCAGATCAAAGCAGGGCGTGTGTGCAGCGAAAAGGGCGCCGAGAGCCAGAGGAGAAATCGGCTGACATCTTTACAGTCTCTGCTGCCTGAGATACGATTCCCTTCAAAGTATTTTAGCTAGAAGTTGTGAAAGTGCTTGCACAGGTCTGCAGTGCATCTCAAGGGGGAAGGTTAAGCAGAAAGAGGAAACTGAGGAGTGGAGGGGCGGAGCGCTCTAATGAGGAGTTACAGTCGTCGCTGGCGAGACGAGGACATGAGAGGGAGAGAGAGCGAGAGGTCAGCTCGGTTGGGCCTTAATTGGCTGACAAATCTGCTGAAATAACCTTGTTCCAATTATTCACACAAAGACCAATTGTTGGCCATTCAGAGAAGCCACTGGGCCACATATCTACACATAACAACAAACAACAGGATTTATGTCTGCGTGAACATACGGTATGGCCTGACACAGCTCAGCCAGGTTTGGCACAGGGAGATAAAAACGGGACGGCGCAGCTCGATAATAAGTGCTGTGGTATGTTTACGGCTGGGTGGGTATAGACTGCTGCGTGTTGTATCGCAGCCTGCTTCTCAATTAACTGCTGCTGACGAAGAATTCCTGTCCCGTTCACTCATGGAGATCCTGGGCATCGATGACAGATCTTAGTCACATCAGCTGTGATTCATTTTAATTTAACACTCTACATCAAAGTTAAGATGCTGCTCTGTAGGCGACAGCTATTAGACAGCACTGCTACTAATACTAATAATCACCACGATTAGGATAATTTGAGATGGAGAAGCTGCATATAAAGGCTGATTCATGAGTGTGAGTGTAAAGTGACACAACTGGATGTGGGAGGCAGGTGGAAAAAAGGAACAAAATACACGAAACACAGGACGTGAAATGAACTAAGGAGTTTAATGATATTAAAAAAAACCCAAAAGGCGCCACATACCTGGTTGCAGGATTTCAACAACATAATCTCAAAGGAGAATCACAATAGTAACAAAAACAAAAGATGAAAACCAAACCAGAGCAAGATGGGGCCTGAGAACACCAAGGACCAGGGTCATGAAGGAAACAAATCAGAAGATCCATAGACTGTGTAGAAAATGGACTAAGCTAATGCAATGTCACCTGTTGGTTTGTGGACTCGCATTTTGAAGCCAGGAGTTTGGCATTTGAACATCGCCATGTTGGTGTTTTGGAGCCAGAAGTGACCATAAGGGAGGAGTGAGGAGGCGGGTCTGACCCTTGAACCCGCAGTCACTGCCCACTGTGTAACCACGTCCCTCAGTATTCCTCTGTTTGAAGACTGATATCTACTAATTCTGAAATGATTTTCAGATGGACCACCAGGTCACTGAGAAGAAGAGTTGACTTTAGCTAAAGAATGACTTGTGGAAGTATTTCATGATTAAAAATTAAGATTTCTGAAATGATGTCTCGTTTTTTATTTCTGTATTGGTTTCATTTTTGAGCCTGGGTTACTCCATCCATTTCTATATAGAGTCTATGTGAAGAAGACGGGTTGTACAAACAGAGTCAAACTGACAAAGACAAAACAGAAACAAGGAGTATTTACAGGGAGCGGGGTTAATTAACTCAAAGGAGACACAGGTGAACAGAGGTGAAAAGCATCAAGGTGGGGCAGAGAGTCAGGGACAAACACAACAAGACTCAGAAAGGAAGAAAACAAAATAAAACAGAGTAATGAAACACACAAGGAGAGAGAGACAAGAAAACAAAACTGTTCCACGACCCTGTGAGACATATTGTTAAAATCCTATTAAAATGTTTAACTTCAAAATGTATTTTTAATACCTACACAGACCCAGAGCAGAATCAAATATCTCTACACAACAGAAATACAACACTGGTGAACAATGCTGGACTGTGAGAGAGGCCTCTGAGTTGAATTAAGTCTGAATGGTAAATATTCCCACATTAATTTGCATTAACTGTTTACCCGATAATAAATAACACAAGATGAATTTAGGAATTTGAGGCCCTGAGGCCGCAGAAAGTCTTTGCTTGAATTGTAATTCAACCTCAGTAGAAGCAGCTCTTCCTAAATATTATCTGAGGTCTGAACTCTATGTGAAACTCAGTGTTTGTTAGACATTGCGAAGGATTAAGGGCAATAACTCGGAGGATTTACTTCATGTGAGCAGACGTACATATTGAGAAATGGGCTTGTTGTGAAACTGGTCGGTTTCACACGTCGGTTTTTGGACAGATTAAACAAACAAGATATAAAGTGGTCATCGTAACCTTTGCACAGAATCTGGAAAGTTGTTTTTAAGTGTGCTGGGCGTCACGTCTTACAGCTACACCAGGAATCAGTCTTCTTATCTTTATCTTAGTTTGTAAAAATGTTGAACTACTCCTTTAATTTACCAGCTCTTCAAATGAGGTCATCTTCATCCGTCTGCGTCTGCAATCTGTATTTTCTAGGTAAAAACTTTAGAGGCCAAATGCATGAAGCATGTTGTTACTGCTGTTGCAACACATGCACTCAGTTACAAAAACACACGACGGGAGGTTAAGCTGGTTTAATCTGACTACAAAAAAACCTCTCCACCACACACATGCAAGTTTAAAAATACTGAAAGGGAATAATTATACCTATACCGTAGTCTGAAATCGTTATGAAATCGCAGGGCTTTACGATAAACCCTTGCAACATATCAAACATGTTCTGAACCACATCTACAGCAGGGATTTGGCGTCTGCTCCAGCACCCTCCCTTCCTTTTAGCCTCGGATGAACCGACTGGTCCGTCTCTCGTTCCCTCGGTAGGTTTAAGTTTTCCCCGAAAAGCAGGAATCCTGAAAACAACCTGAGGTCCATGTCAGAGGTCAGCTTCTCCTCCTCTTACTTCTCCAAGTTTCTGAAGAGCACACTGAGATGAGGTGTTTACTCAACATGCACAGCAGCATCAGCCCTGTGGTTTGATAATTAAAAATGTACAGTTTACTGCAACTTATTTAATCCGGTTTCTACAATAAATGTTTTTGTAATAACTGTTCCTCCCTGATTAATAATTGTATTATATGACAGTAAAGTGATAAATAACTTTGAGATGATCGCTGTGATATCTCCCACATCTAAAATGCCCTTTTTTCTTGTTACATAAGCAAAAATAAATCAACTCCTGCACCAATCAGATGTCAGTTTTGAATGATTATCTTGTATCTTAGAAGTCAGAGTTTAGATTTATGTCCCACCCTCAGCCCTCTGTCATCTTTTTGTGTTTGCTTTAACTATCTCTTCATTTCATTTGTGTCTCACACGACTTGAACAGCACATTGAGCAGTATGAGAAATCAGAGCTTGGGCGTTTTCCACATGGGCTGGCACAAAGTCATGCAAGTAAATTCAAAACTGGTGTTGCCTACAGACCCTTTACTTTCTCCCCCCTCCTCATAGGAACTAGAAGAATTTACAGTGAGTCGCTGCGAGAGGACAACAGCAAATATTTGTGATCTCACAGAGGGATTGATTTATTCTCCTTGCTTACTAAATTGGCCTGAGAGTCAACATGACCTCTGACCCTTCCTTGAACCCATAAACTCCTCCCTCCTGAGAGCGATTCAGCAGGTTGGCTAGAACAATAAACCCACAGCCTCTTTCACACAGAGGCTCTTGATTGGAGAAAGACCGTCTTTCTCTGGCCTCTGTCTGCTCCCTCTAGGTGTCCCGCTCTGATGGGAGCAGGATAGGAAATCAGGTCAGCAGTGTGTCGAGCATAGCAGGCATATTTTGGAGCGGACCGAGGCCAGATTGAGACTGTACGCTACTGTGCTGAGCTGAGGGTTATCTGTGTGTCTTTTGTGAGTGTGACTTCCCTGGACTTGGCGCAAATTGTCAGCTCGGCGCGAATGTCTACAGGCGGGAGCATCCATTACTTTTACATTAATCTAAAGCCAAGTGTAAGCACAAGTTTACATCAAAGGCGTGAGCTGGTGGATTAGAGTGGAGCCCGGCTGACGGCTCCAAAGAGCAGCCAGATCAAATAAGGAGCAACATAGGCAGAAACTCTTTGAGTAGAAACTGAGAGTTGGTTCTGAGCTGAGCTGAGTTACTGGACCCAGAAGAGTTACTGGAAAAGCGAGAGGCGGAGAGGAGCCGAGGCAGTGTGGGTGGCCTGAGGTTTTGGGGTATCCAGTCTAAGTAGAAAGATTTCTGACAGCTTTATTCCGTCTGACATTTTAAAGAAAGGGATTTTTTTTTTTTTAATGTTTGACTGTTGCTCAGCACTGTACACAAGACAACGAGACCCCACCCAGCTGCACGAGGCCACACTGTGTGTTTCTTCAGTGTGTGCCAGTGCTGTCATATATTTGCATGAAAAACATTTACCCCCGGCACACCTGTTGAACAGAGCAAACAGACTAAATGATCCTGTGATATTCCCTCAGGTGGTAATTTACAAGCCCCAATCCAAACATTACTCACTTAAACATGCGCACACACATACACACACAGGCATGGGCGCACAAACACGTGCAGACAACTTAGAATAATGAAGCGTTGGACATTGGACGGAGAGGGAGTGCACTGTTACTGCAAGCATGTTACAGAATCTGGATGTGTGTGTGCATTAGTTGGAGGTCGGCGGAGGGTCTTGACCGCCGGGTCCCTGTCACTGTTTGGCTCTGAGACTCAAAGACCTCCTGTTATTGTTTTCAGTGGCTTCACCTTCTAAGGCGTCTTGGCTCTGATCACATTTCTCTCCCGTTGCTCACACACACTCTGTCTTTCCTTCTTTCTTACTCCTACTTTAAAACACACACACAAAGATAAAATGCAAGACCACAGGGCACACACACACACACACACACACACAGGGGTTATTTATAACAGGGTGGAAGGGAAAGGCAGCCCGGCCTCGCACGGCCTATTTTAGGAGGTTCAGCCTTCAATCACTCGGCCTGACAGTTTCTCTATGATACCAGGAGAACAATACAGAGCGGCCTGTTTATCTTCCTCTGGCCGGCCTGGTGGGCTCTGCCTCCCTGCCCGGGTCACCGCCACTCTGCCTCCCGCCAGGAAAACAGGACTTCCAGGACAACTGTGATTTTAAAATCAGCCATTTCACAAAAACCACAAAGTCATTTGGATGATTAAATACTTTGTGTAACCACGTCCCTGCTGCAGCCGCTGTTCTTAGACAGCTTGTTATTGTAGCGTCGACCTAAAGCTTGTTTCTATGACATTGTATATAAGCGAAAATCAGAAAATTAAAATATACTTTTGTCATCTTTTATTTCCTTTATAAGGACTGTGAGTGTGATTTGTTCAGCTTGCATTAACAGTGTAGAGCTGTAACAATCAATCAACCAATCAACTGTCGTGATGACCAAATAATCATTTTAGTTATCAGTTTCTTTATTTGTCATAAACTGAATATCTTTGGGTTTTGGACAGTTGGTAAAACAAAACAAGACATCTGCAGATGTCATGTTGAGATGCAGGAAATTAAACAGCATATTTCACTATTTTCTGACATTTTCTAGGAAAAACTACTGATTGATTGAGAACTCACCCACCATCTGTCATCAGGTCAAATGTTACTCATTCACAACTGAGTCCTGCTCACTCTAAATCAGTAAAAACAAAAATTCAATGAAGTAACTTTAGAAGCTGACAGTGTGTTTAGGACTTTGTTACTCTTTGTAAAAAGCTGATTCTCATTGCCTTTAGCCTTAAATAGTCTTTAAATCTAATCCTACACTGCTGCAGATATTTATCTGTGCCATCATGAATGAATTCTTTTCATTGTCTCACTTTATTCTGTCGTAAAAAGCTTTTTTGTGGACTGACCCCACAGCAGTTTTCTTTTGTGGTAAGTCCCTTTAGCTAAAAATAATTTCCTGTGAACTCTGCGCGACTCCGTCAGTAGAATGAAGGATTGCTTTGTGTGTGTGTGTGTGTGTGTGAGTGTGTGTGTGTGTAAAGAAGAGATAGTGTAGGTGGAGGGTGGGCACAGTGGGCAAGTAAGGGAGGGTGAAGGGAGGCTGATATTGTTATCTGGTAAAGATTTGAGGAGTGTTTACTGGAGTTAATGGTCTATGTCATCACTACGCAACTACTGTGCAATGTTGGCTGGTGGCCGTGCGTCTGCATCGTGTTTTATCTCCACATTTTGGACAAAACTTACAGCAGAGTGAGACTTACAGCTCCGCTATAAGCACCATGAGGAGTATGGTTTGACTAACAGTTACTTTCATTACCAAGTCATACAAATAAGGACATCTTCACTGTGGCCGACAATCCAAAACCAAAAGGTAAAGAAAAAGTCCAGCTTTCAGAAAACCAGAATTGCTGGCATTTTTGTCGGTGTTGTTTTTGGCAAACATCTGAGGTTTTCTTAAAGGGTCAATTCACTGAAAAACTGGAAAACAAATTTCATCACTTTCCCCTTGCTGTTTACCAGTTGTACAGATACTTATATTAAGTGTACCCATGTTTGAGAACCATGCCTGAGACCTCTGCTCTATCAAAGTGGAACTAATTTTGTTTGTTTGGCTCTCTGCAATAATTCAATAGCGTCCACATTACTGTGGTTAATACACAAACTTCTTGTTTTCCTTTTCTGCCATACCATGTCCATTGTATAAAAACAGCCATCACCAATTTACATTTATGAACATTTCAGGTTTAATTTGATTTTGCAATGGAACATTTTTTATTGAGGCATGTTTGATGAATGTTGGAAAGCACAGATTGAGTTTTTGAAACCATTTGAATCCAGTTTTCAGTGAAATGATTATATTGTAGCCACATGGTTCTCGGCTCTGTTATCATAACTGACTATATTAAATAATGAGTTAGATAAACAAAGAACAAAGATACTTATGATGGTTTAGTCTCTTTTCTTTTGAGTCCATCTTCTTTCTATTCTCTTTTCTGATAGCAGTATGTTTTTCAGATGTGGCCGGTGCCCTGTGTTAATTACTAATCTTGTACAAAAGAAAAAATATCTGAAAAGTAAAATGGTTCAGATATGGATTATCAGCATTAACATCTGCACATGTAGCTGTTTAACTCTAGCAGCATGGCTGTTGGGCTCAAGCCATATTGGTTTGGTCCATCATTTTTTCTATAAGATGAATTGCTATAAAAATCTTGTGTTGATAGTTGTTGTCCCCAGGAGAGGAATTTTCCAGACTTTTCTTTGAGCATACTTTGACTTTTAACTTGAAATGTGTCTTTAACTGCTAGATGACTTATGATGATAAATGAATTAACTGCAACAACTTCCTGGACCACCAAGAATCTAATACTATCATCATGTCAGAATTTGCATTTGTCAAGTACTTTACAAGTTATTTTATGACCCTCCCATCAGAATCAAATGTACTTGGTTTACACGATAATTAGCTAATGTTAAATTAAGATGGTAAACCTGATATGGCTGCAAAGCATCATGTTAACATGCAGATGATACTTTTACCACAGAACAGCTGCTTCTCTGGGTGTAGACGTGTTTCACACTTATTCCTCCAACACTGTCAGACCAGCAAAGGAAATTACATTCACCTTCTCTGTATTGAGTCACTAGAAATCTCAGATGTGTATCTCCAAACCTGAACACCAAAAATGACTGAGGATAAGTACTAACATGTGTGGGGGAGGGGTTTCATCCCTGTGAGAATCAGGTTTTGTAGTCTGTTGAATGTCTTCTCAGATTTACTACCAATTCTGGCGACACTATCATCTGCACAACTATTAAATGTACAGGTTTTGCACGGCTCCAGTTTTAGTCTAATATGATTCCAGCATTCAGCATCACAAACCTGCCTCCACTTTCCTCTCTGGTCCGCTGAATAATCCCCGGAAGACCTAAACACACAATCCTCTCTACCTGTTTCACAACCAGCTTTGTTGAAGCCGTTGCTTTTGTCCAGTCGACACAGTTTATTCTCTCGGAGCCGACACCTCCCTCTCTGTCTGTCACTGTTGTGACTGATGTCTTTTCCATCCTGCTGCCCTCTCTCAATTAAAAAGGAAAAACTTCCAATCCTTTTGACCTTTACCTTGACTTGGCTGTTTCCACTAAACACACATGAAAACACACAGCCCTGACACAGCTGCTCCCTCTCCTATTTTAGTCAAATCCCTGTCTGTATCCTCCCGTTCCTCCAGACTTTTAAAGGTATGCCTGTGTTTCCCCTCCGATATCACGACACTGACTTATATAAGCAGGAGGTTTGCATATTTAATGGCTTTGAGTGAACAAATTGCATCTGTACACGAGTAATGCTGATCTTAAACTGATAGTGGTCTTAAAATAGCCACAAATCTCTCTGAGTACTTTTTAGGACAAAGATTTATCAGTGAATTCCATTAAAGGACAAATGAGAGAAGAACATAAACATCAGTGTTTTATAAACTTTAATTATAATTCTTCCCACTGCAGACAAAGTCAAAGTAAAACAGCTTGAATGTGTAAAACAAACATTTATAACATCAGTGACTCATTATTTCCAGGACTTCCTCATCAAAACTCGTCCAGGTTGCTCCTGGTGTCTCGTAGCAGAGTGAGGGACGTCATCACCTCCTCTGTCGGCCTCATCCCCAGCTGTTTACCTCCTCTGGTCCTCACATTCACAGTCCCACTCTCACACTCCTTATCTCCCACCACTGCACAATAAAAAAAGATAAAAGACGCTCAAATACTTAACATCAGCAGCAATGAATGAGGAGTTCTAATAAAATAAAATAACACAAACAGTGACAGGCTCAAGCAGCCTCAGTTATTCATCTTTACCAAATATGTAGTTGTACTGGGCCAGCTGAGCAGAGCGAATATTCTTATTTAAGGTCGCTCCCTGGGTGTCACTCAGATCCGCCATGAAGCCAGCTTCACGGAGCTGCTGGACCACCTTAACAGGAGAGAGAGGTCCCTCTTTTAAGCCTGTATTCCTAATGTGCATTTCACTTTAGTGACCAAATTAATCATGACAGAGAGAAAAAAGTCAGAGAGAAAGTACACTTGTTCTGCTGATGTACCAGAAGAAAAAATCTCAGTCAGAGACCGACCTGTCTGCTGTATGACTCACTGTTGCCCCCAACAGGAATAACCATGACCTGAGCCGGAGACAACCACAGTGGCCTAGGCGAGGTAAAAAGAGAGGAGAGAGGTAAATGTACAGCTACAGCCTCATATCAGCTGATCTGATATCATCATCTTCTCACCATTTCCCTCCAAAGTTTTCAGCCAGTATAGCGATCATCCTCTCCAGTGATCCCAGCACTGCTCTGTGGATCATCACTGGTCTGTGCAGCTGTCCATCTCGTCTGAGAGAAAAGGTAAAACACTGTTAGATCACAATGCAACGGTACAGATTAATGGGCATCACTCAGATTTTGTCTTCGTTTTCAGGAATTAAAACAATTCACATTGATCTATGTTGCTCTCTCTTAAACTGGGTGATTAAAAACACTGATAGAAGAAAACTGTGAGGGAAGCAGGTCAGACTAATGAGAGAGAAAAACAGATTTAAAGCAGTAACAGGGAGTGTGCTCACTTGAGCTGATAAATTCAATAAGGGTCTAATCATTCAGGATCAAATTAGGTCAGTGTGAAGTTAGATTTGTGCCATTTTAACCACAACAATTACAGAACGTTATATAAAGCCTGTAAGCTGACCACAGCAGTACAGGTTTAAATCAGTACAGACGTAGGAATGTTTAACAAATCCAAGGCCAAATACAGAAATTTATGACAGACTCACCCGACATACTGCAGGTCAAATCTGATTGGCAGCTGGAAGTCCAACTGTATCGTGGCACACTGGTGTTGTCTGCCAAGTGCATCTTTGATCTGGATGTCGATCTATGATGAAACATGAGGGAGTGTGTTAGTATCAGGCCTCACTTCTCTTTTCCAGCCAAGATCTGCAAATCTGACTTCAGGGCTGTGAGACACTGCTGGAGATGTAGTGAATTCTTGTGGACAGAAATGGTTACAAGAGAAGCTGATCCAGTTAATTGTGGCTAACACACCCTAGCTAGACGGCTGTCTGGAATGTTTGTTTGCCTCATGGATCGTGTCGGTGTGTGTCTCACCTAAACCAGACTGGACTGACCTTCTACTCTCTGTGCCTCCATGTGAGCGCCACCATGAAACGTCTACCTGAAGCTGACTTCCTCTTGATACTTGTTGACATCTTGCGCAAAAGTGAAAATGAAATTGCCTCGAAGAAATTGAAGGTCATTCTCAAGTTAAGCAACTTCCAGTATTGTCTTGTTTTTTAAATTAAAGAGCCAGAATCAAAACAAAGATGTGTGTGATCCTTGTATCACTGATACAGCACTAATAATCTGACTTGTGATAATTTTTTGACAGCTTGGGACATACAGCTTTGTGCTCTTCTCGATTTATATTAAAAGATTTAAACCATCCTCCTCTTGGCTGCAAATTAAAGCTACAGCCAGCAGCCAGTGAGCTTAGCCTAGTAGAGCAAAGCGTACTCACTGGCGGGAGAAGACTAAAAAAATAAACAAATATTGGCCTGGATCAAGCAAAAAGGAAAAACAATCTGCCTCCCAGCACATCTAAAGCTCACTTACACATTGTTTTACATCTTGTTTGTTTAATCAACAGCAAGAACTTCTGTCACAGCCATCACTGCGAGTTCACCACAAATCAGCTGGGATGTTTCTGTGCCCAGCAACAAAACACTGCTCTTTAAAACAAACAAACCCACAATGTGCGGTTTTCCTAAATGTTAAATTAAACGTAACGTGTCAACTGTTACTTTCGAGGTGCTCACAGCTGGATTTTATACAGACTGGAACTGGCTGCTTCCCCTGTTTCCTAAACTTTAAGCTAGTACTGCCTGGCTGTTTCTCCATAATAATTACAATACTTTCATCCAACATATTTAAGGACATTATAATAAGACACACTATGACTGATTCAGTCTGACAATAAGTGCACCCATGTCTCAAGATTTTTAGTTCGAAAGCTTTATCATTTAAATGTTTTCCTCTTATTTTTTGTCTAATGTAAAGATTTGTGTTTATCACTGTGTGTGTATTGTGTATGTTTTGCTGTATAACCTGCTTGGAAAAGACACTTAAATGTAAAGATTTTTTGCATCTTCTCCTGGTTAAAATAAAAATAATGTTCAGGATTTGAGAGATATAATAAACAACACTTACTGGAAGAGTCAAGATGTTCTGTCTGCTGTTAGAAAATACTGTGATAAATAATATCTACACTTGAGTTTAGACATCTCTGGTTCTAACTTCATGTTGATCTTCCTGCTGACCTTTGGTCCGTAGAAGGCTCCGTCTCCTGGGTTCAACTCCCAACGTTCACCGAACTTCTGCAGACTGCTCTCCAACTGCTGCTCACACACAAACACACACAACAGCATAGTAAGTAAATCAGCATAAAAGAGAATGTAATCATATTAACGCACATTATAACCGCCATGTTGGCCCTTGTGTGTGGGTGTGCGTGTGTGTGTGTGTGTGTGAAGGAGCTGTGGGAGTCGGAACAATAATGTTCAATTACACTCAATAAAATCTACTTAAATTGCCACTGTGCCTATTTCCAAGGCGTCCGTGGGGATTTAGAGATATACATCTATCCAGCAGCTCTCTGCTGGAGAGCACCACTAGCATAACTGATTGGTTAAGTGGATATCATTACACTGTGCCATTTTGTTTAAAGATCTCTCTTCTGTGGCTGTGATTAACAGGCTGCCGCATACAGTGTATACACATTTAACAGCTGGGCCTGTGTAGGGCTCCTTTTCTCATACAAAGTGATAAAGAGTGTGTGAATACGTGTGTTTACCTGCTCAGCACTGTCCCACTGCTCAGGCTCCCCGAGGCACGGCGTCGGACGGGTGGACAGCAGGCAGTGGAAGGAAAACCCAAACACTTGATAGACGCTCCTCACAAAGTCCAAACAAGCCACAATCTCTTGTTCCAGCTGAGAGGAGAAAATGAAAAAAGTCAAGAAGAGGACAACAAGAAGACATAATAAAATAATAATAAACACAGCTGAGGAACTAGAATACAGGAGATGAGATGGTTAAATCCCAAACAAGTGGGAAAAGTTGTATGTATTTTTTGAGTGCTAGAGACTGAGACTGATTTCAGAGGCTAAAGTAGTGAAGATTATCATGTGACAACAATCTCAGGATGCAGGATGCAGTTGGAGGAGCAGCATCATGGGAATGTTCCAATGTAGGGGATCGGGATTACTGTACAGCCACAAAGACGCACATATGGAGGTGTAATGTTTGAACGGGACAAAGACCTTCATTCATCCGGGCTGAGGCCTCCCGGAATGTCTCAGGAGTTATTTGTACAGCCCATCTAATCACTGTAATATGGCTCCACATGTGTCCCATTTACAGTTTCTACCCCACCTCAAGAAACACACAGAGGTTGAAGGGGTGGTGGTGGTGGTGGTGGTGGTGGTGGGGGGGATCATCTAAAAAGGAATGTCTGTGTGTTTACTTGTGTTATGTTTACCTGTTCAGGTGTGCAAAAGATGTGAGCATCGTCCTGGCAGAACCTGCGAACACGAGTGAGACCTCCCAGAGCTCCAGAGAGCTCATTACGATGCAGCGCCCCAAAGTCGGCCCAACGCAGAGGAAGCTCCCTCCACGAGCGAACCCGCTGCTCAAACATCAGACTGGACATAACAAAGCACAGTCAGTCTCTGTGAAGACACTGGAGTACAGGAATGTCTCTCTGTGTGTGTGTGTGTGTGTGTGTGTGTGTGTTCACCAGTGTGTGTGTGTGTGTGTGTGTGTTCACCAGTGTGCAGGACAGTTCATTGGTTTGAGAGCGTAGGTCTGAGAGCCCTCTGACGTCACAGTGAACATGTTCTCGCTGTAGTGCTCCCAGTGGCCCGAGCGCTCCCATAATGCAGTGCTGTACAGAGTCGGGGTCACGACCTCGGTGAAGCCTCGCCTTCGGTATTCACTCTACAAGGTCAGGAAGGAAGGATGTGTGCGACAGTGAGTGCAGGATGGGGTCACACTGTCACAACAGTGTCATAATTGAAGGCTAACGAGAGTAATATCCTGACGGCTGACATGACCACAGCACGTGTTACCGTACGTACACGTGTGTGTGTGAGCTTTGTTTACATGGACCATATTCATTATTAACCCGAAGAGAGAAACACTATAGTGTCAGAAGTATTTTATGATTGTATTAATCCAACTGAGGTCAAAGTTGAAGTTTGCATAATAAAAGTAGGGCAAGTGAGATATTTTAGCTTTAGTTGAATAAACAGTGTTGAAAAGGGTTATTGAGTTTCAACTTGTTTTTAATCGTTGCTGCAGAGAGAAGATGCAGGTCAGGTGTTGTGACTGTGTAGTGTTTTTATTGTGCTATTTTATGAAAATTAAGGCAGCAATGTGTCACAAACTCTGAAATCTGGTGGTGGTTCATCAAAATACAAACAAATAGGTTAGACTTCCCAGTGTAACTCTGCATTACTTAAGTTTTTGTTGATTGTTTTACTCGTCAGGTTTTACGACACCAACATAACAGTTACAGTTCTATCCAGGAAAATTTGTTTGAACTGCTTATAGTCTACTTATACTATTTAATAATATATGAGCCCTGTGAACCATGCAAGTACAAACTTCTGAGTATATAGAGACGTAAGGTTGGAGTTCTACCTGAATCTATTCTTCATCAACAAAACAATCTCTTAATTTGAAAATTAAAAAATGTTAAGATGGAGAGGGCATGCCTTCAGTCATTATTCCAGTGGAGGGATGTAAACAGGAGTATGATGAAATGATAAAATCAGATCTATACGATTAATGCAGAAAACAGAGCCACATTTAAAGTGTCAAGTTTTGCATATGAGTAATTAACTGGGATTCACTACCTCTTAACGACACCACTACTTGGTCGTTGATTCAAATACATTTTAAAAACTCTACTGTTACAGTTCTACAAGCAACGTCTGCTTCAAAATGCTCTTATACATCAAGTCAAGTGCACCTTGATGAAGTCAGTGAGGGTGTTGTAGATGTGGGCTCCTTTAGGCAGGAAGAAGCAGCTTCCTGGACTGACATCATTGAAGAAGAACAACTCCTGGTCCTGTGCAAAAACAGGACATTGTGGTTGTAGAGGAGAACACCCAACTTCACCATTTGCTTTAACTTTTTGGCTGATCTCATTTCATGTACATCTTCCAATACATATTTCATCTTACCGTCCCAATGCGCCTGTGGTCCCTCCTCCTCGCCTCCTCCTGCTCCCTCTCCCACTCCTGTTTGTCCTTCTCTCCTGGAAAGGCCACACCTAACAGACGTGTGAAACCCGAGGAGTCTGTCTGATTTGCCAGGGTCACAGAGGACAGCTGGGAAGGAACAGATACGGAGCGTGGTGAGACGGTGAGGAGGAGGGAAAGACAATAACGAGGGAACCAAGAGGTGGCAAAAGAGAAATGGAAAGCGAGGGCCAGCCTACAGAGGAAGGGTGAACACATGAGAGTGACAGCCATCTGATGGACGGCAGCGTGTTTGTAAGAGCCCAGAACAGGAATCTGGCCTCTGACAAACACAACATCCTGCTGCTGATATTTCCAGGCCCTGGCTGTTGTGGAATCCCAGTCTGCCCAGTGACAGGGAACACCACCCTCTCCCTGGATCAATAAAGACGAGGAAACATTCCATTCACGCAGCATGTGTCCCATCAGAGACACAGAGCCAGTCAGGTCCAAATAAAACACATTTTCACTGATGAGATGGAGTTAACACAGCTATCCTTCATTGTAATGTGGGTCATGAATTCTTGATTACAATGTTTGAACCTCAAAGGAAAAAAGACACCGCTTTAAAGCAGTGAAACAGAGTGGCTTTCATCAATCCTTAAGCTAAAACTGGATGAAACAGCTAATGCAAAGGTCAATTTGGGAGCAGTTGTGCAAAACAAATTGAAGGAAAGAAGAGAACAGAGAGAGTACATTAACGACACTGAGGCAGACACAGGGCAGAACAGTTACACAAACACACACCTGCAGCATCCTGAAGACCTTGAGGAGACCTGTGTGTGGGAGGAGGGGGCCGCTGCAGACCGCGATACTGTCTCCACACCTGAGCCACGCACAGAAGATCAAACATTTTCTGGTTGAAAACACTGACAGGTAAGTCCTCATAAGGTGTGTAAGTATGTGTGTGTAACTTCATACATGCCTGTATACTGTGAGAGTGGAGTCAGTCATCTGCTCTTCAACAAGCTGCAGCCTCAGTTTACTGCTCTACAGCAAGAAAACACACACAAAACATTCATATTAAACACAGTTCAATGTAGACAGCAGGACAATAGGAAGGAGCCTGACCTCAGCAAGTAAACACAGGAAGAGGAGAAAACATTACAAGTAGACAATAAGCATGAGGCCCTTCTACACAGTGGGCAATATAACACACAACACTCGGAGTGTTTTTATTTTGTACTTTTTCTACTGCACTTCCTCAACAATTTGTTTTTTCTATTGTACCAGAAACCTGTGTTTATTTTAGTACCTTAATTCAAATCACCAAAAGACAGATGGATTATTGATGAAACTCTAAGTAGAAACCTAATTTCTATTATCATTATCTTTGTTTGAAATTGTACAAATTTCATAATATTTTCATCTTTATTAGTAGAAAATTATCATCCAGTTATCATTTGGTTGCCATCCATTGTCATCAGTTCAACATGGCAAAGTAAATTCTTGAAACATCTTGAAGGATCTTGTGTTTAAATGTGTCAGATGTTCAGTAAGTCAGTGCCACCACATGCTGTGGTTTTTTTCACACTATTAATATTTTCTTTAATACAACACTATTTTAAACTCATCAAATCCAAAGGAACATAAAAACACCAGGACAGCAGCCATAGCATGTTGAAACTGTCATTAACTTAATACCTCCAGATTATTTTGCTGTCAAATCTCCCATGGTTTTAAAATCAGACATTTATAAACATTGTATTGTAAAGAGTTAACATTTTAATGCCACAATAAAACTGCTTCATTTTTTACAATTAAGTGTTTTAGTTTTTAATGGTCTTTACAATTTCTCTGCAAAGTGGTCAGGAAACTCCTGTAGTTATTGACCTGACTCTGATATTTTGAATTTAAACGCAGACATTTCACATGTAAATACTGGAAAGCTGCAGCTCCATCTATTGTTTTTCTCATCAAACATTTTGACTGGATTTAGGAAAAAGCACTGGTGTAATTATTAAGATTCATAATGATTCCTTTTATGGTGCCAGTTGAAGGTACTGGTACATTGTTTTGTGACTCAACAGTCGGGTACACTGAGGTGCTTTAATGGAACAGAGCCATGATTATTACTATTAGCAGCACTTGTGCCGGTCAAAATGTAAAACAGGTCCATTAGCAGAGCTTGTTTCACCTGGACCTGAGCATGTTGGCTCCTTGAAGCAAAATACTGGAAAGCCAAATGGACCTGAAGTCTCATTAGTGATATTACTTTACACCTGTGCTTTTTCTGCTATGACAACTAAAAATGTCTTGAGTCATATTATTGATACAAGTGCAGCTATGTGTTACTAACCTGGAAGAGCTCTTGGACTTCTTCTGCATTCAGCTCCAGTCTGGACAAAGGAAGTTTGAGGGCTGCCGCCTCCCTACACCTCTCCTCCACATCACTCAGAGACAAGGGACTGTGGGGGAAGACACATGCAGGTAAAACATCAAAAACTGAAATGACTATGAAAGAAGTGTAAACTTTGAAATGAAAAAGAGGAAGGAAAAAAGGTCAGGGGAGCCTGCATGGATGATGTTAGTGGGAAAATGGGTCACAGCTGAGAAAAATGTACAGATATAATTATAACAGACTACTACTCACTAAAATGTATTTTAAAAAGTTAAAATACACAATAAAAGTAATCTAATATTCCTTTTAATAAAAGAAGACTATATAAAATAAATGCCATGTCTTTTGTGCAAGCCAGTGATTGCAAACACTAGCTGCCACTGAAAAATAACATTTTGACAGATTTTATAACAATAAAACAAAACAATAACAAAATTGCCAAAACATTCACCTGTTTTCTAGCACATGGTCACAGAATAGCCCGAACTCTGTTGCTCCTTCTCTGCACACCTTGGCACCAAAGAGCCTCTCCAACACACCACTCAGGACACATGCCCCTGTCCTCCATGCTGCCTGTGAAATCCAGGGTGAAGCAGAGAGATGAGGTGTAGAGATCCAGGTATTATAGTCAGGGTGATGCTGGGTAAATAGCACCCAGGGTATCAACAAGTATAATATTGCAATGCTAGGAAATAGTCTTCTTAAAGGTGATCTCATCCAACAAGTACTCACCCCACTTTAACTTAACATAGTCAGTGGAGTCCAGTGTACATTCAGTTCAAATTTCTTGTGGCATGTTGTATTTTCTGACATTACATTGTAAGTTTACCACACCACAAATTTACTCTTGACACAGGATGATAGCAAAGGAAAAGTGAATATCATGAACATGCACAGTGGTAGATTTCAGAAAACTTAAAAACTAAGTGGAGTTGAAAGGTAAATGTGTAATTACCTGTTTTCCCTCAACTGTTTCAAACCCCAGGAGTTGTAGTTCACAGTCTGACTCTAGGGGTCGCCCAAGTTCCCACAGCTCTCCATTGACCTTACTCACCAATGCACCTTTCACCCTGCAACAAGACATAACACTGTTATAACTCATAAGTTAAAACACACACATTAAATTACTACATTCTGGTATACACTGTGTATTTACCGCACACTCTGAGCAACAAAGAGAGGTGTAGTGACACCAGCTGTTCCCTTTACAGTTCGACCGTCTGCCAGTCGGATACTGAGGGGCTGTTCTGCTGCTGCGACTCTCTTGTTACAGCCTCGGTTTTCCCTGAGAGTTTCAAAGACTCGTAGTCGCTCAGCTAAAGCTGGGGACACCTGCAGCTGGAAGTAGAGACAAAGACCAGAGTCAAAACAGGTGAAACTGTGCAGAGGATAAAAGAAGTAGAATATGAAGTAGAAGAACAAAGGTAATAGAGGGCTGCAGAAAAGCAGTGCATGTACAGTACAGCTAGGAAAAAAAAACTATCATTCATGATGTGGTTTGTAACAGGGCTAAAAGAGCATAGATGTTGCCTTACCCTAATTTTAAGTTATTTTGGTAAAACAGCATGCCATATTCTGATTTTATTTTACTGTACCACAGTGTATAACATCATACAAACATAACATACAAAGTGGTTGTGGATTCCCTAAATGTGTAGTTTAGTTTGTATTAGTTTTATATAACCTGTTACAGTAACTGGATTTTACAAGGTTGAATATGTATTGAAAACACCTCTCAGTTTAATGCAAGATAATTTAACAACATCACTAACGACTGCCTCTAAAAATGCCCTTAAACGTGAATACACACTTTTCTAAAATCCAGAATTCAGTTGTTGGTTTAGGCTGCACTAGTCTGTATTTGGTGGACCTGATCAACGCCTACAACTTCACTGTTTTTAATCTTAAAATAATTTGTCTTTTACTTTTCTTCATCTAACATTTAACCTAGTAAACCTTAAATAGAACATTAATTAATTCACTGTTATTTTAACTTTACAGGTATGCCCAGAATGTGACCAAAATATGAATACATTTAGTCAAAGATATTATGATTACTCCACTCATTGGTTAATTCAAGATAATCACATCTCCAAATGAGAGCACAGGGAGAAGAAGTGGATGGTATGGGTGGGTTTATATCCTTCATATCATATAGTGTACTTTATAATCTCCAAATCGCAGGATCACCACTGTTGAGTCAAAACTAGGTTCAGTTTCAGTGTAAAAGTAATTAAATAAAGTTGAGCTACTTGTCACAGCACCGAACAGTAATATTTACATCCCCACAGTTGAAACCACCACCAGCTGCAGCTCTCCATACTGACTGAACACACACTGTATTGGTGGCTAACGTTAGCTTTAGCTACTGTACTGCTGCCACAACAAGCACGCGCACCTTGCTGTACCTCCTGTGCGCTCGTGGCATCGCACGAGCCGCCGACCGACAGATAACCAGCCGAAACAGCTGCGTCACCGCCATCACAAACACACCTGCCTAAACACACGCATTCATGTCCAAATGTCACACATTACTGTGCCCTGCTCTGCGAGCGGCCATAACACCGGAAGCACCAATTAAGACAGCAGCAGTGACGTCAGGGGTATAAACTTGTGACGCGGCTCCGGAGCAGCGTGCGCGCTCCAGGCGTCTACAGCCGGAGCGCGCATCCGCCCAGGAGCTGCGCATACGGATAACAAGCGGCACATCCAAACGATTAGAAATTCTAGTCAATAATGGTCAGAATTAACACCTACAGCCACACACAGACACGTCAGGCAGTTCAGAGGCGATTCAAATAAATTTTAACGAAACAGCGCATGCGTGTGGAGACAATCCATTGTCTGTGATACTCGAGTGTGCAACCCAAAGGAAATTTCACACTGAATCACCGACCCGGCGCCACACGACGGAAAACGAGGCTGAACAGCAGAGTCGGTGGGCTCCATGATAGAGCTGCACACTGAGTCTGATAGCTGCATTTCTATTGGTTTATCATTTCTATTGGTACCAGAAACACTGAGTAAATGGAGAGAGTGTCTATATATTTTAGCAAAAACCCATCTTCACTGAAGATGCTATTCCAATCACACACTATAAACCTTATAAACCTATCACATCAAAAGACGCAATTAAAGAAGTTCACATCTGAATGTTAAGCAAGTGTTCACTGAATTGAGTTATAATCCCATAACTTAAGAATTACTAAATTAGAGCTCCGTTAATCCTGCAAAGGGATGTGACTGTTTTAGATTTGACCATTTTCATAAAAACAAAAACAAAAAATAACCAACAGAGATACAGTGGTTACATAACGGTCTGTACGTATTCGAATTCAATACTGAATAGCTGCAGTACCACTGATCAGCCACTTGGGGGAACTAAAGCACCGTGGAAAAGAGTAAAGTCCATCTACATATTTCAGGCGTAAAACTGTAATCAAGCCTTTGTATTACTAATTAGTGCCATCACGCTAATTGACTAAATTTAAACCATTAAAAGGTAAACATAAAATATTTAAATAATGTGACTACTTCAGTGTTTGGTCTCTCACTTCAATGTGTCCAAGCTCAAATGTATTTAAAGCCTGTTGTATATAAAAAAAAAAAGCTACACACTTACAAGTTGAAGTCAGATAACTGCCTAAAAAAGGTAATCTGGTAGTTGTGCTTAATGGTACGGGTGCAGTGTTTAACAACACTATTTTTACTGTTTACTGTAGAATAATAGCAGAGAATCATTAATGTGTAGTTATAACAGAAATGTACTAAGTTATTTCATCTTATTAAGTGATAAATAGTGATGAACACAACAATATGGAAAATAGCAATTTACTGAAAACTGCATAGCTATTTCTTATTGTTATTCTCTCAATGGCTGGTCCACTGAAACTGGGTCATCAAACAGTCCCAGTGAATTTGCAAATGTGGCCCATGTACCGGTCAACACCAATGTGTAAAGTGGACATAAATAGTGCTACAATGTTTTTAAATTTACATTTCTAAAGTGTGGCATTCTATCAACAATGTGTAATGTAGTGTGTAAATGTTTCGCAGGAACAAATAAACAAAATCAAATCATCTTAAGGAGGCAATGAGAGAAAAGTTGAGGAAAAAAGGAGAAAACAGTAAATTGGCTCCCTTGTTAAATTAAGGTGGCACTGACAGATTATAGTCAGTAACAATGGAAGCAAATCAGTCAATTTAAAAAAAAAAAAAAAAAAAAAAAAAAGGTTTTTGTGATTCCTAAAAAATAAGATGATGTAATTTCCTCTTAGGTAATATTCACTGTGACAGACAACCTACTGCAGAATGTGTGCATGTTCATCACACCAGAAAGGATTGGACACTCAAAGACTGGTGAAATAGCATCATTGATGAGAACAGCAGTTAAACGTATCGAATATACACAAGACCATCAGCTTTGTCACATCTTCAGTCATTTTCAAATGATCAAACCAAGTTGACTCAAGGTAAAGAGAAAAGGAAGAGCGGTTATTTACAGGGACAATTAAAATGTAGGTGACGGTGTTTATGACAATTACTGTAACGTTCTCCCAGTGAAATGTGATCAGTGCAAATTTGTGATTATTAGCTGCTCCAATGTGTGACAGCAGAGATAACAAAGGTTACAGAGGGTGGCAACATACATGTATAACATTGAGCAAAACATCAGAACTCTGAGGATGTGCAAACCCTGCCGTGACAAATATGCTTTGATGTTACATTTTTTACAATGTATCTATTCACCAACTTTATGCCAGAAAGTTTGCAGCGTCTTTATGAACTGTAATTTAAGCACAGGAGACAACACACACTCCAGAGTCAAACACAGGGGACATGAGGCTCTGACAGCACTCAGCCTGCACCTCTGTGTGGGTAAACTGTACTACAGAGGGCAGCATTACAGCAACAATTACTGCACAGGATGGAGAATTACTGCCATTGTGCTGACCCTTTTTCATTTACCCATTGGAGGTACAGAGAGGTGCACGAGTGTTTCTGGATGAAGCCATGTGAGCACAAGGTAAGCAGCACATGGGCTTGAAGGCAGAAGCATGAAATTAGCAAAGAAACAATATAAAGAAAGGGGCCAGAACAACTGGAGTATTAAAATAGGGCTTTAAAAAAAAAAAAAAAAAAAAAAATCCTAATTAGCTCAGAGTTTTCACCCTCCTGATTCCATCTGTGGGAGCCTGCAAATTGGAAAAATTGCCAATTCTATCTAATAGAAAAACAGCGCAAAAATAAAGGCATTAAATGTTAATGCAATGTGAAAATGGCAGCAGCTGTGTGAAGATATGAAAACAATTTCTCTGAAAACAGGCAGAAAATACAGCTGAACAGCGCAAAATAAATTAAAACAGCGCAATTCAAGTGGTGAATAGTGACCAAATAAAATACCTCCCCCCCAGTTGAATTGAAACTCTGGATTTTATTCAAGTCAGTACATGTGGAAGCCTCGCAAGAGTGTGGTTCAAACTGACATGTCTCCCCCCCACCCGCCATCCACTACTGAGTATCTTCATGACTCAGTCTAACTTCAAGCGCGCACAGGCAGACATTTAAGTCGGAAATAAAGATACATAATTATCTTCACCATCCTCTTCTGTGTGGTAGTTTCAAAAGAAGAACAGAGCGGTACGATAGATAATGCAGAGAGATTCTTCAGGGCTAAAGCTTATCCAAGGCCTCAATCACAGTAACAACGGGCTGCGCGAGTAACGATCACTGTCCTCGTTTACAGAAATAAGAGGTTGAAGAGAAAAAGCTGTATCAACTCAGTCAGTCTTTATATTTACAAGCTTAGAAATATACAGTGGGAGGGGACAGACGAGTGAAAAAGGCTTAGCAAGAGAAGAATATTATTTACAGCAGGTACTGTGGAAATAAGAACAAGTGTTAACCTCGGCTGTAACACAAATCTCATCACTTCAAATGAGAAATACCTTTTCGGATGGCACACACCCATACACTCATGGAAGAAGAGATTACTTTGGAACCAACTTTCATCACTCCAGTCACACGTTCTTCCAAGAACTAATCTGACATTTTGGAAAATGTGGTTATTCTAGCTGAGAGTAGGAGGGCGTATTTATCTGTTAAAATGTAGCAGGTGACCATTAGTTGCACTTAGCATAAAAACTGGTTCAGTCTGAAGGTAACCAACGCCTACAATTTGCTGGCAGGGGGCCGTGACTTCCTGAAGTGAGGAACCAGTGGTACCTCTATGAAGTCACTGCATCCAGCCACAAAACTGTCAGGCCCATAATCCCCAATAAACAGCACACACAGATGAAACAAGGGACATATAATGGAGTAGTGAGAGGTGCCCTTCAGACGGCACGAGGCTTCCACCCGTTTCCAGTCTTTACGCTGAGCTAAGACAGTGTTATCGACCTATTTATAAAAGTCTCACACAAAATGTGAATAAACACATTTCCCAAAATGTAGAATTATTCTTTTTAGTTTTTTCTCAGTATCCGATGACACCCACAATCTTTGGATTTCACACTTTCTGTCTCGGGTACAGTAACCCAAGTATCACACAAGTAGGAAAACACTAAATGTAGCATAGTTTAATTTCTCTGTTAACTATCTGTACTGTCTTCTCACTCCTGCGCCAGACCTAATGCAACTTTTACCTATTTGTTTATGGAGAACTGGAAAAAAAAGGAGATGGAGGGTTGTTACACAACACTCTGCACTATGTAACTGATAACCTTTTAGCTGTACTGTACAGTGTAAGGTGACTGGCTACTTTGCTGAAGCATAAAGATTTAATCAGCTATTTACATACAACCTAAGGTAGTTTTAATTCAAGCTAATTAACAGAGTGAAGATATCTGGGCTCATACCAGCAGGGCTAACACACACACTGCACTGCTAGATGTGTGGCTTGCACTTCTCATTCAGCTTGTCGCAGACGACCACTTCAGTAGCGCGGGGGAAGGAAAGGCCTCTTCTGTGCATGGAAGGGACCACCTGTGAATGGAGGGCCGGCACGCTTCCCCCCACGAAACCCTCCTATTGGTTGATCTTGGTTAAGATGCTGAGAGGGGGCTCGGCCTCGCAGCAGGGGTCTCTGTTGCATCGGACCGGAGAGAATTGGGGGTCGAGGACTGGGCAAGGTGAGGAGGGGGACGGGGTTGGAGGTTTGGTTGCGGGGTTGCGCTGTAGGACTGGTAGGGGGTTTCTGGTGAGGAAGAGCACTGGACTGACTAAGCGAGCGAGCAGGACCAGTGTCGGCGGGAGAATTAGGTGTGGAGGGGGAGGTTGATGAGGATGTGGGAGAGGGAGAAGGGGATGGAAGAGGTAGATTCAGAGGCTCCTTCACTCTGCCCAGTAAAGGTGGAGGAACACCAGGGGTACCTGGGCGGTGGAGGGGAGGTGCATGGCGGGGGACGAAAGGCTCTTTAACTGTGCCGGTACGTGGAAGCTTAGGGGGTTCTCCGAGCAACGATGACATGAGGGGTGGAGGAGTGACTTTGTTTCCTCTGGGCCCCACTCCGCCTCGCTCTGCACCATCAGGTCTGATTGAGGGAGGAAGAGATAGGGGACGGTCAACAGGGACCAACACCCCTCCCACCATGACTGCAGAGGGCATAGCGGGGTGAGTAGGTGGAGGGGAAAGGCGCTGTGGTAAGGGAGGCGGAGGGGGTCGAGGGATTGGTGGAGGAGCGCTGAAGAAAGGGGATGTAGGAGGAGGATGCTGTAGGTGGTGCGATGGAGGAGTTTGCATGTTATCTGTGTGGTAGGGCATTTGGAACGGAGTCTGAATGGAGGGATGCGGGTGAGGAAGGGACAGAGGAGGGTGAAGATGTGGGGGGAGAAGAAGATGTGGAGGAGGAGGAGGAGGAGGAGGAGGAGGAGGGGGCATGGAGGGGGTCATATCCTCTGGGCCTCCTTGGCCAATGTGAAGAGGAGGGGGGGCAACATGGGGTGAGGGAGGTTGAGCTTCCAGGTATTCCTCCTCTTCGTACCACATCGTTCCCCCCGGCCGACTGCCAGCCCCTCCCCCTCGGCGAGAGCCTCGACCAATCACTCGGATGCTCTCTACCGTCTTGATTCGTTCTCCAGCGAGTGGTCGGTTATAGTAGCCTAGAGTTTGGATGGGTGCTCCTTCAGTGCAGGGCGACACAAGTGTCTCAATACGATGGTATTGGCCCTCCTTCCTCTCTCCACCTGGAGACTCTTGACCTTTTCCTTTGTCCTCTCTCTTTCCACTCAGACCTCCATCATCTGAACCGGTGCTCGCCTTACGAGAGCCAGCAGACAGCCTCCTCTCTCCCATCATTTTGTTGTTCCCCATCATCCTTAAGTGGCTGTGTTGTTCATCTTTCTTACCCTTCATATCATTACCAGGAGAAGAGGAGACCTGCTTCCTCGCATTCATTGCTTCATCGTCCTTTAGTTTTGAGCCGGTCTTTTTCCCAGCTCCATATCTGGAAGATGAGGAGGCTAAAAAATCTCCATCGCTGTTGCTTCCTGATGGGGTGATCACAGCGTCCCAGGGTTCACTGCGGTAGGCTGTAGGGGAGAGGTTATGTCCTCCAGATGAGCCTAGAGATTCTGGCACGCTTCCAGGTGTGTCCATGATCTCGTCCTGGGTCGGGGTGCCAGCCGCCTCGTCTCTCACTGGGGTCCCGTCCACCCCATCAGGACTGACATCACCTAGAGCGAGACTAAAACCTGGATTACCCTGCAAGAAGCTGTTGATCTTGGACTCTAAGCTGGGGGGAGAGACAGAAGGAGCTGCAGGACGAGGAGGGGGTGGAGGAGGAGGGGACAGCTGTCTCTCTTTCTCCCAGTCTCTGGTTCTTCCAGGTGTGTCTCTTTTGAGGCTGTTCCCAAGAAAAGGTTTTATTTTGGGGGTGGTTGGGGTTAGTGGGGTTTTAACAGTTGCTGCTTCTGGGGAGGTTCTCGTGGGAGGAGCAGAGGAGCTGTTGGTCACACTTTGGAGGAGAGAGGACAAACCTGTGCCAGGACAAAAACAAAGAAAAGATGACAGATGGTGAAATAGGCTCATTAAAGATTCTTCAAAAGTAATTTAGCAATTTGTGTATCTTACCTGGTGTGTTGGTTTTAGACAGAGCATTTAGGATCCCTTCAGGTGTGATGTCAACACGTGACAGGATGCTGGCCAGAGCAGGGCTCGGAGGGGTCGCTTTGGAGGCTGCTGATTGGCCAGAGGGGTTGGTGGGTGTTCCAGGAGACGGACGAGGTGATGGACTTGCTGCTGAGAGGTAAACAAAATAGGAAGATACAAAGATCAAAGCCACAGCACTAATTAAGGAAATGAATTAATTAAATAAATCTAATACTTTTAAAAATGATTATCCGTATTCTTCTTACTGTCCACATTCCCATAGGACAATAATGAATTAAACTGTATTAGCCGCCTGTCCACATCCAGATTTAGCTTCGTGATTTGTGCCACAGAGCTTCATTGTTGTCCAAATACAATCGAAATCACACCATTGAGTCACGCTGATGCACTGGGTGACAAGTTTCTTCATTATAAATGATGTAGGTGTGGTGTTTTTTTAAAAACAGCTCAACAGAGGAATAACAGTCATCACATTCACCCATCTCTGGAGACTAGTTCCTGTTAGCCAGACCTGATCGCACAAGCTTAGACATGCTGTTCAGTTAACACTGCATCACCAGCCCACATATCACAACCACTTTGGTTTAAAACCTGTGATGACAATAACAACAATATATTTCTGTACTAGTTCTCAGTCAGTTCTGTACATGATACACTGCAGGTCTCCAAACCAATTCCTTTAATTCAGCTGTTTAAAAAACAGGTCAGGTAAGAATTTTTCTGATAATAATAAGAATTTAATAACCTGTATTTGACGTTAATGACTGTTCTGATATTTAAATTCTATGTTGTACGAACATCCTTAATAAACAGAACATGGCATTTATTAATGTAAATATACAACAGTAAAATAATTATTACCTCTATCATTGAGGTTTTCACCTTTCTTGTTGCACTTTTTACCTATAAGGTATTACTCGAGGAACAAATGACACTTTTTTTTGCAAGATCAAATGATGGGATCTTGGCCAATTCCCCAAAAATCAGTTACTTATAACAGGCAAATGGTTCAACAAAGACAATAACGACATGACCAGCAGGGGGCAGCCAAACACCACCGCTGTGTGAGAAGAAGAAGAAGAAGAAGAAGAAGACAGGAAGAAAGGAAAGAAGAAGAAGAGTACAAAACAGTGACATTTTTCAGTCAAACCCATCTTCATGGATTTTGTTGAAAATCTAAACACGCATGCAGGATGATGATGATGATGATGATGATGGCGTCTACAAGACTGTCTGGTGACAGTCAGAAATAGTTAAACTGCAAAATTAGTCATACCACCAGTCCACTTCAGTACTACAGATACTGTTTCTGTAGTACAAATATAAACTTTTTTCCTTTTAAAAAAAGACATCCCATATAATTTAAGGAATAGAAACCCTGAGGTCAAAAGAGTTTGGAAGATAGATTATGACATAAACTAATGATTTATGGGAATGCTTAAAAACAAGGAGTTCATACACCTAAACTATCCACCTCTAAAAGTCAGAACTCCCCCATTAGAGACACTTTCAAGGAGGCTGCCATTTTAAATGTGCCATATGATGTCAGAACATGTCAACCAATCAGAAAATTTGAAAGTTTTCTGATTGGTTGTAATACTCTGACATCACATAGGTTCAACATGCCGAGGTTACGCATAGTGAATTAGACTGCATCATGGCAGCCCAGTAGTGACATTAGGACTGCTGTACAAAAAACCTTTTCATCAATGGTCAAATATGGTCAAAATTTCTTATAGGATCTCAATATTACAACCGAGGCATGAATGCATGTTCCATTTACTATTCCTTTAACATTTCATACATTTGGAGCACTGTCATGAACCCCATGGTGTTGCATTAAAGGTATTAATTATTACAAAGTTTAAACAATAACACAACTGTCTTACTTTGTCTCACAAGAACTAATAATCCCACAGACACATGTCAACACATTTTACTGTTACTCGTCTTCTCTAAACCACAAACCCACCTGTATTCTTCATGGCAGATGTGAGTGAGCTGAGAATGGAGCTGATCTTTCCCAGATCCACCTTGGCCAGATTGACTCCCAGAGGGGTGGTTGGGGTGCTTGCAGCAGCAGCAGTAGCAGCAGCAGCAGCAGATGTGGGAGTCACTGGGGTGGCCGTGGCAGGTGCGGACTGATTGGTCTTAGAGGCTTTTGTAGGTGTGGTTGGAAGCTTTGACGCTGCTTCTGACTTTGTAGTTTTGCAGACAGCAGCAGGTGGCTTTTCTTTCTTGTCATCTGCAAGTGAAAAAATTCAAAGAGCTGATATATTTACAAATCACAACAGTGAAGCTTTGCAACTGAACATAAATTTATGTGAACAACTTACATCATGGTGCAACTATAGATCTACAACACTCTGAAGCCACTGACCTCCTGCGGTAGCAGCATCAGCCTCCTCATCAGACATATCCATGTCCTCCATGTCTCTGTTGTCACTGTGCATTTCTCCTTCATCCATGGCCTTGCCGTCCAGCTCTGGATCCACCTGGGCTCTGCCGGGTCCCAATCCCAGAAAGGGCGAGTCAGAGCCGGTGGGGGAGGGGGCATCTTCAGATGGTGAAGGGATAGGAGAGTCCTCCGGTCCAGGTAGAGTCGACTTGAGAGAATCCAATTTCCTCTTAAGACTGGCCACACGGTTGGCAAAGGCATTGTATGCCTGGGTTGAAAAAGAAACAAAGAAATGAAAGGGGAGATATGCAAATGCTTGTACTTATTCAAAGGATTAGTTCCATCAGACTCACTGTTACTAAGAAACACAGACACATAATTTTTACATACACGTGTGCATCATCAATTGATTCACTGAATGAAATAATTTCATTTTTATGTAAATTATTAAGTTCTAAATAAGTTCTCTGTGAAACCTTTAAACTTCTCTCCAAAACACAAAATCTACATATCTTTACATTTTGCCATCACACCCTTTAAGTACACAACACTCACATTGGCCACGATCTTAACCTCCTTGTACTGCATCTCATAGAAAATATCTGCATTTCCCAAAGCTTCCAGCAGAGGTGGCCCGGTTTTCAACTCTTTCTCCAGGAAGCTGACGACCTCTTGCAGCTTCAGACTGCCATCCTCAAAGTCCTTGGCAAACTTGTTCCCTCCTGCTTTGTCTAGTGTAAAAGAAAGATGACAATGAAGCTAGAAGTTAAGTACAAAGGTTTTTCTTTATTTCTAATTTTCAATTTATATAGATAAGTGCAATATTAAAATACAATCCAATGTTTGCTTGTGTTTTTGTTTTTTAAGTTCATTTTATTTATTTTTATGTGCTGCTGCATTACTGCTTGTTTTATATATTAGATTTCATTTGCTTTTGATGTACAGCACTTTGGTTTAGCTGTGGCTGATGTTAAAGTGCTTTATAAATAACGTTGATTGACTGATTGATTGATTTTATGTATTGAACCAACAGCAATAGTTAAAAGGTGGTGCTGATTCTTAAAGCATTAACATGAAAATAAAAAAACAGTTGCAGCGTCTCTATCCAGAAACAATATCCTGCTGACTCAGCAGGATCCACAGCCATAGCTCTGCAGAAACAGGATGCAAGGACGACCACCAGCAGTCAGCTTTTACAGCCTATTGTGTTTAACACATGTACCGAGTGTCCAGTTCATGCAACAAAGGGAAGGACTACTATGTCTCCCTTAGTGATGTGCACACAAGTGTAAAGCACCTCTGTACTTCAGGACATAAAATACTGAGATCAATCGGTGTGTGATGATGCAGAAATAAGCTTCAGTGACATCTGACCTTTAAGTCTCTTTAGGGCTTCTGTGCTGCAGACGTCCACCCTGAGAGCTGCCAGCTGCTTCTCCCTGAACTCTTCCTCAGCGACTGCTCGCTTATATCTCGACAACTGCTCGATGAGGGAGTTGGGCTAGAAAAGAGAAGTGTGAATGAATGACAATAACAAGACATTACATCACCGCTTTGTTTCAGACACATTTTCAGAAGTATTCCATGACAACCCAAATAAAGACAGCTTACTGTGAACTCGGCTACAATCTTGGACTTCAGAGCAGCTTTGGTGCTGGCAGGGGCTGGAGAGGAAGAAAACACAGTAATAAAAAAAGAGGAAAGAGGTTTCTCACATGAAAACTTTGGAGTAACAGACTGACCAACTGCAGGTGGAGCCTCCTTTTCTTTCTCCTTCTCTTTCTCTTTTTCCTTCTGCTTCTCTCGCTCCTTTTCCTTTCTGTTCATGCTGGCTTTGAACTGGGAGATGACCTCCTCGGGATACACACTCCTCTCCTCCCAGATCGTAAAGATCCTCTCCACTGACTTGCGGACCTTTCCATCTCTGACAAAAAATTAAATGAAAAATAAGTAAAGCACACAAGTACAGTATTAGACTAAATACTACAGCTGAACAAAAACCAGGCGCTCACCTGATCAGCTGAACAGCATTGGGAAGGACCTCTGCGAAGGCTGAACGAAAGACAATAGCGTTTTTTCTTTTGCAGTTTTGTATCACGTCATTGGCAAGGTAGAAGAGATTCAAGCGATGATTGTTGTCAGCTGAAAAAAAAAAGGGATAAAGGAGAAAAAGATAAGATTCAGAGCTTAGTTTCCTCCGGTTGGTGCTGAACAACTGCCACGCCTCGTACAAACTTATTTGGGTTTTATGTTTCTTCACCACCCCCTCTGTCCTGTGTTCACTGTCTGCTCCTAAGCATGTAAAGAACAGAGCATGCAAGACTGGTGCTAGTGAAACGACATATATACTCAACATTCACATTCATTATAGATGGTACTGGTTGTGGTTTAATAAATGACATGAAATTGCAGAAAAAAATGTGTCTTTACCTTCAGTATCAACATTAGATAGTTCACCGTAGGCTTTTTTCTGCTTATCCTGCAATTCTTTAAAAATATGAGGAATCTATTTTTTTATTTTTGTGTCAAGTATATAAAATGGCTATTGGCTGACCCTATTTTCTAAGTTCTCAACTACCAATATCAGGCTTAAGAATCCAGTATTGATCAGGCTCCATCAAGTGTAGACTATGCAGACAAAAAGAGTGTCCACATCATACAAACAACTGCTGGTTGGTACAAATATTTGGAAGAAATATATTCTGACAATTAACTTCATTTTTCCTTTCCTCGTGCATTTTAAACAAGATTCAGAAAAACTCAACAACTATACCTGTGTAATAATAATAATATTAAAGTAATCATGCAATTGAAAAAAACAAACAAAACAAACATACAAACTATGATTGTTTCTAGATAATATACATATCACACTATGTACTCGGTAGTACAGATCAGGAAGTATAAAAGTAGGAATTAGTTGGCAGACCTGGACGAGTAAATATTTAATTGTCTTTGAAACAGTACCTACAGACAAAGCTGAAATACTTTAACAGCACCACAAGGAACATTTTTAATAATCCAAATACCAACAGATATAATATTCCTCTGTGGAAAACATCAGTACACCGGTGGCTTCAGAAGCTGGTACTGCAAGAATAACTTCTCGTAGGCGTTTTGCATAATTGCCTACAAGTCTCCGACATCGATTTGAAGACATTTTTGACCACTCGTCCTCCAAAATTCCTCCCGTTCGAAGACAGTTTTCTTTCATGCGCTGCCTGTTTTAAATCCACCCACAACATTTCAGTGGGATTCAAATCTAGACTTCTTTTGCTCAACTAGGCCATTCAATAACCCTCCACTTCGTCTTTTTTAAAGCCATTCCTTGGTGGATTTACTAGTAAGTTTAAGATCGCTACAATGCTGAAAGGTCCACTTCTGGTTCAACTACAACTTTCAGACAGACAGCCTTATGCTATCCTCAAGCACTCTTTGATATGACGCACAATTCATCGTTGAATTAAATCCCTAAATCTTAACATTTCCATCACTGTGCTTCACAGTTGGTGTGAGGTTGTCTACAAGCAACTCTTTCATTGATTTCTTTGACCGGAGCACATTATTCCAAAAGTCCTGTTCTTTGACTTTATGTCCACAGGCATTACTGTGGCTCTAATGTTCTTTATGGACAGCAAAAGCTTTGTCCTCCCACACAGGTCAACTCTGTGCCGTCTCTTTCTGATTGCAGATGCATGAACTCTGATCCCGATAGCAAGAGTTACCTGCAGGTTCTGTAATGAAATCCGAGACTCGTTTTACACCAAACCATCGTGTACTGAATTTTATTTGGGGTTTTTGAAAGTTGTATGTAATCTACACCACTAGTTAATTTTCTTCACGGTAAAATAATATATTTCAAACTATTTAGATATTTTCAGATCTCCTCCCAGACTCACAGGCATCCACAACTATTTTTGTGAAGGCCTTGATCTGGACACAATGGACACTGCACACTTCTACAGATGTTTGAATACAACAGGTTTCACCCATAACACACTAAGGAGGGTTTCATAATTGACACCTTATTTGGAACCTCTATAAATCTGGAAAATGTATGATCAATTGCTGTAGTTGATCTATTTTCTTTGTTTCTTTAAATTATGAAAACAACCATAAATTATCAAACTGTAATTTCTTTGAATATATCACCTTTATCTGCAGCTATAGTTTCAAAGAGAACATAGTGTATGCTGTTCAAACATGTTGAAAAAGTCAAATTTCCAGAGGATGTGCTGATGTTTCACATGATACTACTGGTAAATGGGACATCATCTGTAAAATACAGTCAGGAAGTTCCCCCCTTCAGTCACTGAGCTTCATCCACAGACCTGTAGTGTAATCTGATCCTTTACATTACGGTCAGTGAACAGAAAGCTACATACTGTGCTGGCTTTTGCTGGGTTTACTCAGTCCTAGATCCAAAAATGTGCTTACACAGTCACCTGGCTTTAGTATCACTCAAATATTTCCATTTCCAAAAGCAACACAAGACTGGCAACGACAATCAGTCCCACTGCTTCCAAAATGGGATTATTCAGCACCATGATTTTACCAGCTGGGATTCTGAGTTACTGGTTAATATTCTAGTTTAGATTTTCAGAGAGAAAAACTGCCTCAGAAAAAGCTGCAAATCTTTCTAACATGTGACAGTTTGTTGTAGTTCAGTTCGTCTGAAGCAAATGATTAGAGACTCATAGTAGTGAAGAAGCAAAGTAACTTAAACTTAGATTTATATTAAATATTTTGTGCACTGTGCTACATTCAACTGTTGATTCAACCTCTTTAAAGTTAATACTAACACAGACAAACTATACATCAAATACATTGTCCACATGTAAACCTGCTGTTTACTCTTATACTCAGAGGTGTTAGACTTTACACACAGAATTTCTTTAAACCAACATAAAGGAACAATAATCAATATTTTAGGCCTGGCATTAGAGACGAGCTGTACATGCAGGCCTTTGAATATCTAAATAGCCTGTAATAACCGTATTTAAAATCAACACACTCTTGGAAATACAAACACAAGACTCACTGTAGCTCTGTAACAGTCTGTTAGGACTCGTCTAAATCTATTCCATGATCCCACACAAAAACTGAGTTGGCAGAAATTCACTATAAAAAACAGTTGAAAGCAAAAACATCATTGGAGTCTGAATCAGTCTGTTCATTTAGAAAACATCCACAGTCTGCAGAGCGACAACTTTATTCATGCTACACATCCGAAGTTCACTGTTTAAAGTTCAACATCCCAAAATCTAACATCCACTATTGTAGCATGTGTGTATGATCCATTTGTTTAATATGACAAAACCTGCAGCTGCTCATCTTCACTTCAATAGAGGATTTAGTGAAGTTTAATTTAAAACATAAGTTACCTGGCCTGATATGACATCTACAACAACACCACCTCAAATACTGAATGTACAGCCCCTATATACCCTGCATAATACATGTAAAACTCATCATAGAAAAGATCAGATGGTGTTTTCTACATTGTATACAGACTGTATATAGAGTCTAACATTAATCTATAATAAACTAACACACAGTACACATGAAACCAGATCCTAAATGGTGCATCCAGCAGTTTCTATCTTCCTGTCTGAAAGTAAATAATCTCCACAGAGGTAACATTACTCAGTTCACACCAGTAACATGTGACACTCTCATGTTATAAACCCTGCAGTGGCTCATTACTCTCAACTTACTTAGTCTCAACCACACACTGATACTGAGGTCAGAGTTTAGACTGGTGGTGGGCCTCTAATGCAAACTAAATAAATATCATGTTTCACCACACAGCAGCAATTTTGATCATTTTGGACATGGCCACAAACACCTGAAAAGCTGTTTCATCATTGAAGAGCTCTTCAGGCTCTGTTGTCAACAGCATGACCACTACAAAAATAATAGACCGAAAAATATATTAAGAGACTGTAAAGTAATGTTTTATATGGAAAAAAATCCTGCTCCTTGCTTTGAAAACCATCACAACAATGTTCACTCAAACATACATTTTATCTCAAAAGTGTCATATCCAGCAACATACTGTCATCGGTAGGTTGCCTTTTGGTTCGTTGGCAACACTCTCCACCAGAATACAAAGGCTCAGTTGGGGTACAGCAGTTCATCGTGTATGGTCAGTATCAGCTTTTATCATGCATTGTTCTGTGGGCAATGATGCGGGATGGGGATTAAAGAAATGTCCACATGATGATCTCACTGAGACGCTGACCACTCAAACAGAAACTCCTCAGTGGATAAATTCAATCTCTAAATTTTAGGACAGACGCCTTTCAAAGATCTAGAAGCACAATATTCAAAACTCTGCATCAGAAACTACCAGTGACAGTCCATTATTTATGTGGCGTTCAACATTTAAGTGCTTTCTTTACACAGTTACATTTTATGTTTGCAAAGCAACACCTCCGTGCTATGAAGCTGACTCTTCCTTCCACCAACTGTTAAATGTAACTTTTAAAGATTGTATGATCACTAATGCAAATCAGCATCACGTAACAATGTTCAAGCAAATCCAATCAAATCAATCTGTTAAACTTGGCCTCAAACCAACTTGAACATTTACTTTATAATGATATAAATCCTCACACAGAGTTTTGCACTTTGCACAGACAATACACCAACCGTAGTCATAATACTTAAAGTCAGGTCTTTGCAAAACAAAACAACACAACAATCAATTTGTGAATTCAACCAATTTCTTACTCTACCAAAACAATATGAAAGCTGAAATGATGAATTATGTCCTAATCAAACACATTTACTCATGCGTTCATTAATATCGACAGCAGAGCACAAAAAGATGTGGGACTCTCAGCCTCCTCGGTTCTGCCCACAACCTGTTAGTAACGTAATGAAATCTGTAAATAAACTGAACGATCCATCACTCCAGTTTTCAAAAACCCAACTGCTCAGAACTCTCTAGAAAGTTAGTTTCACAATTCACACTAGTGAGTTTACATTTTGAGACAGTGCACATTTTTGTGAACTGAAGTTCCTTCATTTTTAAGTAACAAGATGATAATCATAAGTTCTGAATATCAAGATCAAAACTATTTTCAATAAATAAGAAGACAGATTCTTAGGGAGGATGTATTTATGAATCCAAAAAACCAACAAGGTATTGCAGATGTTTGGTGGCTTCAACACTGTACTGGCTTCCTCATGAGGAAAAAACTATCACGAAACAAAATCCCCACTAATAAATAACAATGATGTACTGCAGTAACTCTGACTTGCATGAATTTCTAAAAACACTGCACGAGTAACTACATTGTGGATCTTACTAACAGTATTTTGACAAATACATTTTGCACTTTCTAGCTCTTTACAGAACTTTGAACTACACCGCAGTCCTCTTAATTGAATGCATTTGCTCAGTTGTCATTGAGAATGAGCCAAATATTTAAAAACAACAAAAAAACCCAACTGCCACTAAATGTCTACATTCTATGATTACAACTAGTCTAATTAGTGCAAATGCACCTCTTACCAACATTCACAGTACTTGCTGCATGCAAGACTCAGTAAAACATATAAGCCAACATTCTATGAAGGGAATGTGTTAAGTGGGAGTAGTTCAGTGATATGGATCAGTTGCATGTTTTTAGACACGCCTGCAATACAGGAAATAATAAATAGTGGTTCGATCCTAGATGTGCAGCTATCAAGAGTTATATTATTCCTAGAATATTAACATAGATATTAATCAATACTGATGACATGTAGATATTAAAACACCTGATTTTAAAACAATATAAAAGACTTTGAACATATCAGTGAACAAAAAAGAAACACAAGTTGCTCTGACACGCTTTAAGACATGAGGCCAAACACCACTGATCACTAGTATGCAAGGGCCTCAAACACTTGCTCATGTTTTGAGATAACCAAGTTAATAACTTGAGTAGCCTATGCAAAGAATCTGAAACTACTTTAATAATCTACAAATATATATAGGGTGT
>OOFC01015751.1:24340-50606 GCA_900323345.1 Pseudochromis fuscus | reverse complement strand
AAGTTAACAGTAAACATAAATGTCCTTATACAGCCAACACAAAATAATTTGCAATGAAGCAAAGATCAAAATTGCTAAAGTGTGTTATAAGGTAAATGGCAGAAAAATCCAGAATCTATCATATGAAATTTAAGAAGGTAACGTGTTAAAATACCTAATAAATGATCATTTTCATTAAATAAACAAAAAAACAACAACCAAACAAACAAAAAAACCCAATAATAATACTAGTGACCTGGCTCCCTAGAGTATTGAATGCAAACAACATTAGGATATTTTAAAAGCTGGGATACACTAATATCCACAGACTGAACAACAGTGTGACTTCAAGACCTTAGTAACAAACCAACAAAATAAATGCATGAAGATATAGCCTACTGACAATTTAGAATAGAGTAGCATTTTAGTGATTATTAAAAAAAAATCTCTGAAATATAAAATATGTACAGTGGAATAATGTAAAATATAAGACAACAACGAGGAAAATAGTAAATACACACACTGTGCAGAATTTAACTGGTTCTCTCAGTTAAAACTGTAAGGTCAGATCGTACAAGAAAGAGAGGTCATTCCGTCACTGCCATGTGAAGTAGTTCACCTTCCCCTCCTGTCAGCGAGAGCTACACAAGAAAACTACATTACCCACAGCTATACGACTTCCTATAGACGTCTTCCAAATGCGCATGCGCAGTCCGTTGTTCTACTCTAGACAGCTGTAGGAGAAAATGGCAGCGTTCATGCTAGGACAGCAGGTAAGACATTCAATTACTTTAATGGTTTTAGTCTTTTTGCAGTTGTTCTTGCGGATATTTTGTAGTTTGGACAACACGTGCTACGCAATGTATTTGATATGGAGAGCACGAGGTAACGCTAAATGTCCAAAAAAATTCACACGAGGCGTTGCACTTGAATGACTGCTAATCCGTTAGCACGTAGGCTCACCGTCTTAAACATAAACGGTACAGCGCGTGCTAACAGTTCATTAGCTCAAAGTTTGGTGTCTAATATGTGTTGACATCGTGTATTTTCTTTTTCTAGGCCCGCCAGTTCAGCACGTCTGTCATCAGACCTGCGTTGGTCAAGGTAAAAACAAAAAAAAAAATAGAAAAAATAAGAATGCCGTGCTGCATGCAGTACCGACCGTCAGTAGATTTTTCACACAACCAGTAAGTGTCTCGATGTTTTTGTGAGTGATTCTCTCCCTGTATGTTGTGTAGGCCCCCATCCAGGTTTATGGAGTGGAGGGACGTTATGCCACTGCGCTGTTCTCTGCTGCCAGTAAGCAGAACAAACTGGACCAAGTGGAGCAGGAACTGGGAAAAGTAGCTGTAAGTCAAAGAAGAGCACACTAACTTTCACTATTATATGTTTTGATTAATATTTTTTCCCAATGTTACATTAATAGTGCCGTTTTGTTAATTTTACCAACTCCATAAGCTGTCTAAATAGACTGTATATTATAAGAGTGAAGCGCTGCTGTAGTGATCTAATTTGTAGTTAGTTTTGGTCATTCAAGCAGCTTTGGTTTGTGCTACATTTTCCTTCAGTACTTAATTTTTTGTTGCTTTTTGCTGTAATTCTTCTTGTTTCCAGGCCATGATCAAGGACCCCAAGATGTCCAGTGTTGTAATGAATCCTCATGTAAAGCGCAACATCAAGCAGAAAGCATTCACTGATGCTCTTACTAAGGCTAAAGCTTCACCCATCACTGTCAACCTCATCAGTGAGTGATCAGTGACCTAAGTGCTGCTATGGGTTTTGCCTCTGTGTTAGCATGACATTTTAAAAATAGCTTATGGAGAACATAGGACGTTCTATAAATGTCTGTGTAGTATACTGCCTGTGTGGTGTTAATGCATATCATGTATTACTATCACATATCAAAACATTTGTCACTTATGTTTCACTAGCACAGTAAATATTAGCTGACAGTACACCAGATACAATGCTAACACTTACTGGGACATAGCGTTAAATATGTTTTGCACATTGCTTTCTCCAGTTTGCTCCAAGGCACCCAAATGCTAATTATTTACCTTTTCATTGTTAATTCTCAGTTTAATCACATATATTGTGGATAGAATTGGACAAAGCAACTGGAGCTCAGAAATAAGGCTAATGTGGAAATACAAAAAAAATAATAATACTCCTGGTGGTCACTAGAGGTTGGCTCCAAAAACTCTGGCTCCAGTTGACTTCAGTTCAAAAATACTCATTTTCAATCATGAGTCAATACAGTACCTCAGTCAATAACATTTTTTTCCACATCATTCAGGTGTCATGAGCTAAGGTTAATTCTTCCTATCAGGGATCTGGTGGTCCATCTGAAAATAATTTCATCATTAAGTAGATATTAGGCTTTAAAAAGAGGAATATTTAGGGGTGTGGGTAGTTTGAAGAGACCAGCCCTGAACACAATTCTCATACACTTTGGACAATGACCTTGGGTTCAACAATGGGATGTGCCTCCTCACTCCTCATTTCATAGCCAAATATGGTCACTTATGGCTCCAAAAAACCAACATGGCGATGCTCAAATGCCAAACTTCTGGCTTCAAAATGCAAGTCTACAAAACAACGTGTGATGTCACATTAGCTTCAAAGATTAAAAAAACCACCTTGTGTAGTCAGAAATGCTCCTGTGATTTTACCTGCTGTAGCACTTTGAGATTTCTGTGAAATGTAAAGTGCACTATAAATAAAATGTATTATTATTTATTATTATTATCTATTTTTAGTAGATTTTACATTTAAATAAAAAATATATACATATTGTTTTAAAATTGCAGACATTATGTTTACTGTGAACTTATATAATATGATATCTATGCTTTTCTATACCCAACATTGTCAGTTGGTAATGCAGGGAAACAGAACAATGGTGAATCTTGCTCAAATGTGTCTTGTTTTCTTCAATTCAACAGATGTTTTGTCTGACAATGGTCGCCTTTCTCTAACTGGTGATGTTATCAATGCTTATAACAAGATGATGAGTGCACACCGTGGAGAGGTCATCTGCTCCGTCACTACTGCTCAGGTAATAAAAAATGGGTCTATGGCTAAGATATGCTACTGCACTTCAGAACTGGTTAACTCATAAAACAGCATCTCATAATGTGGTTATTTATTACAGCATCTTCACTGAAGAAAACTGTACAATCACTCATTGAATCCTTATTCGTTTCAGCCTCTGGATGACGCTAGTCTTGCTGACCTGAAAGTGGCTCTTAATGGCTTCCTTCAGAAGGGTGAAACCATCAAGCTGGAGACAAAGGTATAGTTCTAATGTATGATCTCAGAAACCTACAAACCATTTTGCAGTTGCACCTCATCTGAATGCATCCAAAAGTGATCCAAAACAAGCCTGTTGCACATTTAGGAAACCAACAGTATTTCAGTCATTTCTGACTCCTCTGTAATTTCAACTTGTTTCCTCTTTACAGTCAGATCCTTCCATCCTGGGTGGCATGATCGTCAGTATCGGAGACAAGTATGTGGACATGTCCACCAAGACAAAGATCCAGAAGCTGAGCAAGCTCATCAGGGACATTTAAGTCCTGTGGACTTAATTTTGCAAGGACGACCATCCAAGCGCTTACAAATGTACATTGCTACCAGTTCCTGCACTGTGGTTGCTCCATAAATCCAGTGTCTGTGCTTAAGTTCCTATAGATGTTAATAAAAACTACAAAAAGTGGAGAGTGTTGTATGTTGTCATTATTTTTGTACACACATTCCCTAACACTGTAATGAAGATTTGCACATGCGTTAGTACATTTAGTAACATTATTAGTATTTCAGAAAGTAACTGAAAACAAGTTCTCGATAATGTGCCATTTGTATTGTTATTTCAGTGTCTACAGTTTTGACTATTGTTTCTAATATCATCAGAAATTTAAGCCGTAGTTTCAGGACACGTCTTTGTTTTATATCTTAAGTTTACAGGAGCACGTTGCGTCACACTGAGCTGCCGCTACGTTTCCTGGAAGCTGTTTTGCGCATGCGTGGTGGCGCGTACTGTTTTATTAATTTTTTTTTCCTGGCGAAAATGGCTGCCACTCTCATCTAAACCTCTGCGTGAAGGATTAACTGTACATGGAATCGGCAGCAAGAATCACAGCCCGGCTTCGAGACAATACCCACAAACACCGGGTCGCAGTTTGTGTCGCGTCTTCACAAAAGATGTTGTTGCTGTCACAAGAGGGAAATGTATACGATCCGAAATTAACCCTTTCCACTCCAACATCCAACAACAAATGAGGTACGAAGTGTTCATTGTACGTTCCTAAAATAATCAAAGATTCTCCGGCGATTATTTACAGTAAAAACTTTGCATGTTTTACTTTTTGCAAACTATAACTGATTTCCAACTCACTTTTTCTTGACATAAATTATGTTTTGTGTTGCAGCGCTAAAAGGCCTGTTTGCTCCACGAAAAGTAAGCCACTCAAAATGCCCCATTGTGTTTATGTTTGCCGTGGCACACGTGGCCTTTCTACCTAATGTTTATATCTGTCTGCACCCCAACAGAAAATGATGCATCAAGTGACCAGCAGCAGCAGTGACTATTGTATGAGTGGACTGGCAGAGGACTGTCATCCAGTCAGCCACTTTGATTTATGTAGCACACAGTCCAACAAATTCTACCCCTCCATGACAAACCCTGGTTTGCAGCTGTCCCTTGCCGGCCTCGCCCCTTTGCCACAGGGGATGCACAAAGCCGTGGCGTGTCAAATGCAGGACACCCACAGTGACTTCCCGGCACAGACGGTGAGAATCCGGGGCGGTGAGGCTCTGGGGCCCGATGGCTCTAAGAAAAAGAAGGGCATAGTGAAATCAGGCCGGAGAGGGAGGCCGTCTGGGACCACAAAGTCAGCTGGGTACCGTACAAGTACTGGACGTCCACTTGGGACAACTAGAGCAGCTGGGTTCAAAACCAGTCCAGGGAGGCCTCTCGGGACCACCAAAGCAGCAGGATATAAGGTGAGCCCCGGCAGGCCCCCCGGCAGCATCAAGAGTCTCACTCGGCTCAAGAAGCTGGAGTTTGGTTGTGACAGCACCAAGAAACTTGACTTTAGCAACTGCAGCGTTCCCAAGAAACTGGACTTCACTGGCTGTGATGTTCCAGCTTTTCCATACACCATGATGGAGAAAAGAGACCTCTGTGAGCCCAGTGCTAAAGTGGATGAAACCAGCGAATAGGTAGCTGTCCAGTTGCTCGACAAACATTCAGTTGCATGAGCAAGAGGATGCCTCGGAAAACATTTCTAAAATGTTGGCAGAAGGAACTTTTTTCCATTTAGAATGGCTCTGTCTAAGTTTTGACTGTACAGTGTTTGACACTGTCGTCATCCTCTCCATAATAAATGACTGAATTAAAAGTATGATGTTCCAGTTTGGCAGAGATGCATGCATTTAAATGAATCACACCAATCAGCATCAGCTAAAAAAAAACATGTATTCATCAGTTTGTGGTTCAAACCTCACCGGAGAGTTGTCTTCTTTATTCCCCGCCAAGCATTTCAATCCTCTTTGAGTTGTGTTATGTTCTCTTACTCTGCTTTAACATTTCTATGGCCTGGTTCTCGTGTCTTTTTCTACATTGATAAACATTTTATTACAAACATGAGCATAAATATGTAACCGTGTAGTTGTCCTTTCTGTGTTGTCCAGTTTGTGTTTTATTTTGTGATATAATCTGCATCATACCTGAGATGGGAACACTGCGAGACACTTTTATTAGCTTGACCTGGTAAAAATTCAATGCACCATATCCTTTTGAACACGGTATTTGTTATTCCTGCACTTTGTAAATATAGTTTGGATTCTGTATTGTAACAAGCCTGTTTCCATCACCCAATTAACTTGATAAGCACTTCCAGATTTACATGTATGTTGTTATACTTGATCATTAGAGGAAAAAAATGACTTCATAAAACCGAAAAAAATGCTTTGTGGACTGTGTAATAAAATGCTAATGTGCTGTATGTGAAACCAAAATAAAAGGAAGAAATCGTCTTTTTCACATAACAATTCCCTGTAAAATCGAAAACATGTAATTCTCCCTGTAGACACAAGAGGGCTTGTGTCCCCAGACAACAGTAATCACCTTGTAATAATACCTTTATTTACACCTACTTAAATGGAAGAGATTCATGATCTCACTATTGAGCGTGTTCCTATTCAGATGTGTGAAAGGAGAAGTGGTAAAAAGAAATATAACAGCCATGTTTTAATGTAAACGCCGTTCAGATGATCTCACAGGATCAGGTGAATAAGTTACCTCTCGAATTTATCTAGTTCTTCTGCGTAATCATTCATCATCCTGAGCAATTAACCTTGTTAGAGATCTGAGTCAGCATCCTTGTAGTATGTTTGTCTTTTAAACCGCACAGAGAGGTAAGTTCCTCTGCTGTCAGCTCGGTATGTAAGCTTGATGGTCTTTGTTTGATCTCTCAGGACTGGCCCACTGCGGCGAGCCTATTGTACTCGCTGAAGTTTGCGCGTTCATGAATATGTTCCACTTCTGATTTTTTTTACAAGACGCGCAGTAAATCCTTAATGGGCCTGTACCAGCGCGCAAAGCTGGGGAGATTGTGGTTTTTAATCGGGGCAAAACCCGCTTTTTACGCACGCTCCTCGCCACACCGACTTCTTTATCTAATTTTCCTGAGCGCCTAGCGGCCTGTTTCCTCATGTCACAGTGCTCCGTGGAAAGGCAACATGGCGCACCGAGTTTGGTTTGACTGGAAAGGCCGACTACTGGTTGTTAACGCATTGCAATCGTTTTGTATTGTCGGTCTCGCTGCTGCTGCACAGACACACACACACAGGCCTGGTGTCTGCTGGTGAACTTAAACAATGGGGCAGCCGCGCAGAGATGAGGTACACTTCCACTAAAACACCCAATCATTTATTTATTCGCGATTACAGCTGTTATAATTCTCCAGTGACTATTAGAAACTTCACCTGGATATACACACACACACGCGTGGACGTATATGTTTGTGTGCGTGCGTGCTTGTAAGTGTGCATGTGTGAGAGGGTGAGTGTCACGGCCCTCTGCAGACGGGGGGTTGGGTAGCAGTGCCGATTGGTTGCTGCTCACCAACACAGTCAGCCTGGGCTTGTTTTAACATAACCGGGGGCACTTCGACAGCAGGCAAAAAATCATGTAGTAAATAAGCTGCTGTGGATGTTAGGGGACCGGTTATGCCACACTGAATTTCGCCGCTGTAAGATGTTGCAGCGTAATGGAGATTTACTTGTTATTTTGTATTTAAGGTGACAGTTTTTTTCAGAGGGCCGCCGCTGATGAGGCGATGAAGTGCCGAGAATGAGAGCTGTGCCTTGGCCTACTACTAGTGCTTCTGCAGCTGGGATTGTGCAGATCTGCTTCCACAAACCGAGAAAAACACTCGCTTTGTGCCACATTATCCAAGATCCGCTGTTGGTTTCACGGTGACCGACCTCCAAATGGTGAGTTTTTCTGCGTTTTTCTCCACGTGTTGATAGTGTAGTGAACTTAGTGCCGATCAGCCCTGGGTTTTTTTGTGAGTTAATAGTAGCTTCCTATGTCGGTGTGCGGCTGTAGCCTGTTTGTGTGAGCCACTCAGTGTTTCTGTGATGGCTCAGTGTCACCACCTCTACTACAGCTCCAGCACTCCTCTGGTGACTGTACTAGTCAGCGATCGCCATGACCCACAATCTTCAAACAAAGCGGCGCTATTTTTCTAATAGTTTGTGAATGAAATGTGTGAAAAGAGCCGAGCAGCGGTAGTGTTGTGTGTTTTGTCCGACTGGCCTCTAGAATGGAGGCCATGCAATGTCGGCTTATTAGTGTGTGCGCGCACAGTCCATATCTGGTATCCTCGTTCATAGGATTCTATCCGACTTGAAAAGATTACAATGTATCTACAAGTCTCAGTAACCTCCATATACTGTGTTTATTGATACACTGACATGGCACCTTTCCCTTGAATAACCCTGCTTCTCTTTTTTATTGCTTTTTGACAGGATATAGGCATGACAACATGAATCAGTCATACAGACCGGGTCTTAGGGTAGGCTCAGTGTTTGGCTCAAGCCAGCCAGAGCTGAGGCCCCGCAATGGCCTCGTGAGCACTTCCTATGGAAACCAAGGTGGCATTGTGAAGCGAGGATCAGACCATTCGTCACCTGTGCAACTGCCATCCTCCAGCCTCAAACACCCCGCTGCACTTGGGTACAATCAGCCAGACCGATCCCACTGCTACAGCCCGCTGAAGAGGCCGCGGGACCTGAGCACCGTGGTCAACAAACCTGACCCAGAAAGGGACCTCCATCCTCGGAACAGCTTTCACTGTGCGAGCCCAATCAGTGATGACGATGAGTTTGAGGCGCCGTCGGTCCAGCTGCCTCCCTCTCCGGGCAACGACGACATGGAGCCTTTTCAGACTCTGCAGGACGTGAGCAGGAATGGTTTCTCCCCTCACAGTTCGGACAGCTTCGAGCACTGTTCTCCCATCCCGAATGGCTACCTGCATTTTGAGTCCACGCTGTTTGACAGCAGTGACATAAAGGAGGAGGAGGAAGAGGGGGAGCTTGACAGTAGGAAGGACTTTGCCTCTTTTCAGCACCCCCCAAAACTGAGTCAGAACCGAACTGTTACTGAGTGTAAGACCACGTGCAACTCAGGGGTTGATAAAAGAACATACAAGCCTACAGTCTTTAATTTAATGTCCAAAACTATATCTGAACTCAATCCTACACTAAGCCCCAGTGCACTGCCGGAAATCACTATGAGAGATGGGTGGAGTTTGGGTGAGGAATCTGATAGCGATGGTGACCTTACCTCTCCTGTTGACCCTGGACTTATCTCACCTGCTGGCACCAACTCTAATGTGAGTCTCAAACACCTGAGATACAACTTCTGTACAACCACAGCCACACATGTTGATTTTGATGATGTATTTCATGTGACAAGTGAGAATTAAGTCAGAGCCACCTTTACACCTGAGTACATTTTTACTAAACCTTCAGTATTTACTTGCACCATGAATAGGGTGCAAAAAAAGTGAACACATAACAGTAGATAACAGTTTAAACACACAGCAGACATTACAGGTTGATAACAGTGGTGTTATTATAATGGGATCTATTATTACTCAGTGTGTCAAACATCACAGAAAGTTTAATTCGATACATACAGCATTATGTACAGTAGTTGTACACAGTAGAACAGGATCAGTTAATAAAGCTTTTTTTTTATTGTGCTGATTAGTCCAACAGCCCAAAGAAAAAGCCTCTCCCTGTGGTTAAATACTTGGAAGGGGACTTGGTGTGGGCAAAATTCAACAGACGGCCGTGGTGGCCCTGTCAAATCGTCTGTGACCCAGACCAGGGAATTCACAGTAAGATGAAAGGTGAGGTTTGATGTGAATATTGATTATATAATCAAATTATTTCCCGCAAGTAGACCTTTGCCCGACAAGTTAATGCCAGGCAACGGAGCGGCTGACTGTTATTTTTATTTTGTCTCAGTTCCAAGTCCTCGTCCTTGTCGGATGTATTTTCTGGAGACGATTGGGGAGATTATAGAAAGTGCCTGGGTCCCAGGAAATGCCATTCTTCCTTTTGAAGGAGGCCATCAGTTCGATGAGCTTCCAGTGCTCAGACGGAGAGGAAAGCAGAAGGAAAAAGACTACAAATATACGGTAAATCCATAACATACACTTTGTATTTTTACTTTCTTTCTGTCGACATTACTTTGAATGTTAATTCTGTTCTTGACAGATACCCAAAAGTTTACTGACTGCGTGGAAAGTGAGCGTGACCGAGGCGGAGTATCTGCTCCCTGCTCGACAAAGGAATAGTGAAAGTGTACTTTCGGTATCCAGCAATGGAGAGGAACACAGAACCAGTCCACTCCCTGCTGAAAAGCCACAAGAGGACCCTCCTGTCTCTGTGGACTCCAGTCGACCACCATCAACCTGCATGTCCCCCAATGGAAACGAGCACTCTCTCATCAAAACGTCTCCAGTTCAAGCCAATAAAAGTAAAACTTGTAAGAAGAAAAAGAAATGTTTGTCGGACATATTTGGTCATATAGTTGGTGGATCAAAGGAATCGTCGACTTTCCCAAACACAGTAGGTCAGTTTCATACAACAACGCGTGCACTGAAAGAGGAGCCAAAGGACTCACCTTATGCTGACCTGGACTCAGTTCCCATGCTGCATCGTCCTAAACGCACAGCAGTGTCTCCGGCACAGGACACGGACAGATTGGTCAAAAAAGAACACGGTTCGACAAAAACTAAAAAGTGCTCTGAAAAAGTGATCCAACGTACAGACTCCTGTGACTCCCCTAGCGTTTTAAAAAATAAATTGACATCTAAAGATAAAGGTTCTGCACAGAATTTGGGCAGCTGTGTTGAACTGTCCTACAGTTTAAGTGAAAAGCACTCTGTGGATCTTCCTGCCAGCAGTCGTCTGATTACAAAGGCTTTACAAGCAGAGGGGGAGACTGATGTCAGAGATGCACTGGTTGCAAGCCAAACCTCAACACAAGCCACCACGGATGATAACACACCTACTAATACTCCCATCAAAACTGAAACCTCTCCTAACTGGGGATCCCCCAGCAATGCCTCACCCTCCCCGAAAAGGCGTTCAAGAAAGCTCGACAAGAAACTAATTCGTAATGGCTCATTGATCAAGTCTAAGTGTGTGGGCATAAGTGAACCCACTTTGCAACCGGTTAAGATCAAGACAGAAAACATTGCCACAGATCTATCAAACACTTCCCCATCCCTGTCTCTGTCTCCGATAGAGTCGCTTCAGGACGTCAAGGAGCTAATGTTCAAATCTCTTGTGAAGGACGACAGCAGTGACTCTGAGTTGACGGTATTTCGTCCTGACTCCAATTACAAATTCAGTACTTTCCTGATGCTCCTGAAAGACATGCATGATACCAGAGAAAAAGAAGGCAAACCCCTTGTGATCCCACCATCACCCGTCCTAATCAAAGAGGAGCCCCTGGTGATCCCTACCTCTGCAGAAGGTGATGCACTGAAGGCTTGTTCTGATGGTTTAACACTTGGGATCAAATTAGAAAATGGTCAATCGGGAAAATCCACATCACACCAAAATACAACGGGGAGAACGAAGAACAGGACTAAAGCGATCATGTCGGCTGACACCTACCATTGTGAAGACTTTCCTGTTCACCCTCACCTCGGGACCTCAGACAAGCAGCGAAGAAAACAAAGGCTGCCCGCCAAACTGAAGCTCAGCATACCCGGCCTTTCTTCTGACCTGGCTGACATGGCTTACGGCAGGGAGTTTGTTAGTGGCCACGCTGACTTAGCCGGTCCTGGATCTGATTCTCTGGTCACTGCCGAACCCTCGGCCAGCTACCTCGACAAGACCTCCGAATTAACACTGGCTCCAAAGAAGCGCTGGCAGGTGGTTGAGGAGACTTCTCAGAGTAAGGGTGAAGCTGCGAGTGAGGTGCCCGCTGAAATGAAGGCGTCGCTCTCAATGACAGCATCGCCAGATTTTGATCTGGGAGCTGAGAAGCAGACAGAGAGTGACTCACATTTCTCAGACACAAGCAGCACAGCCGGTAAGACACAAGCAGCTGCTGTTCAGTGTGTCTGCTGAGGTGGTGAAATGAGTAAGAAAGTGTGATGGATTTGTTTTTTTTTTGTGCACAGGACATTCAGAGAACAAACGTCAACGGAAACCAACGAAAAGGCTCCTGGAGTCGACTGAAGAGTATGAACAAATATTTGCTCCAAAAAAGAGATCAAAGAAACACACCTCAGAATCTACCAAAATGGTAAGAAGTTAATATTTTAGCTTTGTTACAGCACAAATCAAAGAACATACAACATACAGTACTGAGGTGACTGTCTCAGGTGGTACTGCCAGTCGTCCAGTAACTGTAAGGTTGAGGGTTCAATCCTCGATTCCTCCTGTCCTTCTCCTCAGAGTGTCCTTGTCCTGGACATTAACCCTAAGTTGCCCGATGGCAGCTTGTTACAGAAACTAATGCTGCAATTTCTCAACTTGAAGTTAATAAAGTATCTAAAATAAGATATTTTCTTCTAAAGATTGTTCACGCAGTGTGTGCAGAACAGTGTTTTTTCAAGGTCACATGACATCTGTACCTACACCACCAAGTATTACCTGTGCAGCAAGCAGTAAATAGAGTTCCCAGGGAAGATATGCAGTAATCTATATTACATATATACTGTATATAAAAGTGTGCCCCATTACTTTATATTACAGTACTTTTTGACACTATCTTGAGGAACCCATTTCAAAAGGACAAACATCTCATCAGGTCTTATTTTCCTTTTCTTCAACACTAAATGAAGTTAGTCACATTTAAAGTAAATAGCTTTAAAATCCATATTTCTTCAGGAGTAATTTCTATGAATATGCAGCCATCATGATTATGTCTGTAGTGTTCTTTGTTTTTTCAGCCTTTTCAGTCAGTGCAGCCTTCTTGGTACTAAAATATCAATACAGAAACAAACAGCCATTTGACAGATTGTTCCTTTACAGAAAGTAGCAGCTATCACTTAACATGCTACTCTGTTGTCACCGCAGCACAGGATTTCAAACTACGTATCTGATGTGCTCCAACGATGCTTCCCTTTTTTTTCTGTGCACAAGCAGCAGACTTCAGGGATGACAGCACTTCATGATCCCGACACCACACCAGGGATTGTTACCTCAACTTCCTCATCTGTGGAGTCTGCCGAGGCTCACACAGAGCTGGAACAGAGTCCATCTCAGGACGAGCGTTCTCCTGTGGCACCGTCAGTATCTCCGGTCACAACACAACCCTCCTTGGACTCGGAAACAGCAGAAGAAAGCGATCTACCTCCTGAATCTGGTAACTAACCATGAGATCAGGGGTGGGCAATCCTGGTCCTTGAGGGCCGCTATCCTGCTTGTTTTCGATGTGTCCCTCTTCCAACACACCCGATTCAAATGATCAGGATTGTTATCAGGCTTCTGCAAAGCTTGATGAAGATTGTGTTTTTAACTGAATACTATGTCCTACATTTGAATAGTTAATGAATTTTTAAATTATTATTTTTCACTTAGACACTGGTTTAACAATCCAAGAAAGAAAAAGACCAAGAAAGCTCTCGCACAGGGTGCTGGACTGTACCATAGAAGAAGTGTCTGCTCCTGCAAAGAAGAAGGTGTGTGGTGATGTAGCTGCAAGCAAAATTTGTAAAATGACAAAAATTAAAACTGTTCCAGTTAGTATTCTGTACTAAGATTAAAAAACAAAAACATGTTGGATGTATATTTTTAACCATTTATTTGTTTGTCCTCTAGGAGCTGAAGCGGTACAGTGGGATTACATCAGAGGTGAAGGTGTTGGTCAAGAAAACTCAGGTACAACAAAACAAAACTCTGTTACATCAACCAGTATGATGTGAAAATGATGTTTAATCACACTAAACACAATCAAATCTCGTGTTGGATAGTTTGTACCTGTGAAGAAAGAGAAGCCTGCACCCAGCACATCCTCCGCTCCTGCCGCCGCCTCCGAACTCTCAGAGAGCAACTCTCCCGAACCTCAAGGATCCAAGACTCCCAAGCAGGAGGCACAGATGGAGGCCTGCAGCACTGAGGAGGAGCAACGTGTACACACTGGAACACTAACGCAACCCAAACCTGAGGTACGCATGCTGCGATGCTCATCAGTCAAAGAGGAAAAATAATCTGCACCCTTGCATCCAGTGGTGTCGTACTGTGCTTGAGTTACAACAGATGGCATTCATTTTTGTAGGTGCTCCCGGTTGGTTTGAACGACAGCCTCTCCTCCCAAGTGGATGTGAAAGTGAAAATAGGAGCTGCATCCTTGAAGGAGAATGTCTGTCAGGTGAGGCCATCTAATAATAGTAATGATAACTTCTTTATTCATGTAGCACTTTTCTGAACAAGTATTACAAAATGCTTTACACAACAAAGATCACACAATAAAACATTAAAATATAAGCATAAAATCAAGTAGTTTGTTATGGCCTAAAATCAGATAAACAAAAAATAAGCACACAATAAAACAAATGGAAAAACAGTAACATAATACCATATAACACAGTACACAAAAGAGATCAAAACCATCAATTATGGAAGTTACAGCAAACATATCAGTTAAAAAACAAATGAAATGGGTGTGTGTGTTGAGTAGGAATTTCAAAGATGACTGAGTTTACACGTCTGAGATCCTCCGGCAGCCGAGGAGCAACTCTGTCTGTCAGAAAGTGTGGATCTTTTATCTTCATTGTTGGACACATTCAGTAAATCATGGTCCCCTTTTTCACTGTGTGTGTTCGTGCAGGTATGTGAACGGACGGGTGACCTGCTGGTGTGTGACGGCCAATGTTATGGAGCCTTTCACCCGCAGTGTATTGGCCTGTCGAAGGCTCCCAAGGGAAAATTCCTCTGTCGTGAATGTAACACTGGTGGGTACACTGAAAACATCCGGTCACGCAACAGAGTAGTCGTCCTGACGCACCTGAGTCATTGTGTTGTCTCCTTTCAGGTCTCCACACCTGCTTTGTGTGTAAGAAGTCTGGTAACGGGGTGAAGCGCTGCATGATACCTCTGTGTGGGAGGTTTTACCACACCGACTGTATACTGGCCAACTCGGCCACACAGTCGCACAACAAAAGCTTCCGCTGCCCCCTGCATGTGTGTTTGTCCTGCCACATCACCAACCCTGTGAACATCTGCAACTCTAAAGGTAAGAACTGCCTGAGAAATTTAAACTGGATCGTATAACTGTGACATATTAGAAATGGTCTAGACCAGGGGTCCTCAACCCTGGTCCTAGAGAGCCGCTATCCTGCATGTTTTAGATGCTTCCCTCTTCCAACACCTGATTCAAATGATCAGGATCATTAGGAGGCTTCTCCAGAGCTTGATGATGAGCTGGTCATTTGAATCAGGTGTGTTGGAAGAGGGACACATCTAAAACATGCAGGATAGCGGCCCTCGAGGACCAGGATTGCCACCCGTGGTTCATCACTCGTGTCTTTGTGGCTTCATATATTTACTTGGAGGATGCTGTTGCAAGAAAGTGGGTCTCCCTGAAGTATAGTCATATCATATGTGTATCATAGGAAGTTATCTGGTGTATTTATTTTGTCTGTCTGCACTGTCATTTCATTTTATGTCATTCACTCTACCTGCAAATCCTCTGCTTATGTGTACTACAGAGTATTCATATACAGTCGTGGAAAAAATTATTGGACCACCCATGTTTCATTGTTCATATTGTTAATTTTAATGCCTAGTAGAACTAAAGGTGCATTTGTTTGAACGAATATAATGCTAACAACAAAATTAGCTCTTAAGAGTTTAAGAGCTGATATCTAGACATTTTCAGTGTTTTTCTTGATGATAATAACCAAAGTCACTTAAGTTCTGACATCAGTAGCTTTGGCACTGTACTGCCAAAAACAAACAGTGTTTTCAGGCATCACATGTTTTCTTTTCTGTCTGTTTTAGTCACAGGAGTTAGTACTTGATTGCATAACCATTGTTTTTGATGACAACAGTGGTCTAGTAATTTTTTTCCACAACTGTATTTATAAGTAAAAGGTATCAGTAAATGTATACCTGAATATGTCAAGGCCTGTTTTGTTAAATTCATGGTAAATGGAGTACATTTATATAGTGCTTTTTTTTTTTTTTTTTCACCTTAGCTAGGTCCCAAAGCACTTTACAAGGCAACTCATTCACAAACACACTCACTAATTGCTACCGAGCTGCCATGCAAGGCACTAGCCACCACTGGGAGCAACTTAGGGTTCAGTGTCTTGCCCAAGGACACTTCGACATGTGGACAGGAGGAGCTAGGGATCGAACCCACGACCTTATGATTCATAGGCGCCCTGCTCTACCACCTGAGCCACAGCTGCCCGAATTTATATTTAAATAAATTGAACAAAATATGCACTTTGTACTTTCTTTTTTTCCTTACAGCAGCAGGAGAGAATAGAGAGTTTTCCCTTTGAAGCTGCGTCACGTGACAAAAAAGTTTGATCTGTTTGTTTTTTTTGAGTCCAGGAAAAAATTGTGTTGAAATATTATAAGGTGCAGGTGAGATTGAAAAAGTATTGACAGCCTCATTTTCTGTTTCATGCCGGTTTTTGTGTGTTTGAGCTGTTTTTTGTTATTTTTTTTAATGAATGAGTCCCTGTTGTGTTGTAGGCAGAGAGGGCTACTAAGCGAAAACTCTCCCATATTTATTCACGTCATCAAACACAAACGCAGTAGCCTGAGATTCTTTGTTCATATAAGAGTTTGTCTCTGCACCTGTACTACAATCAGCGTGTTATTTTGAGATTTTGATTTGATGTGGCGCCATAAAAGAGTATGAAAGTGTGTTTAAAGTTCTCCATGAAGAGGGTTGAGGGTATTGTGTGTTGTTGGGTCATGCAGCAAAACTGCAGTTGAATGTCCACATGTGCATGGACTGAGCTGTTTCTTCTCCTCTGTGTTTGCGTCTCAGGTCGTTTGGCTCGATGTGTGCGCTGTCCTGTGGCCTATCACGCCAATGACAACTGCATGGCGGCAGGAAGCTTGGTGCTGGCGAACAACAGCTTCCTCTGTCCAAACCACTTCACTCCTCGCAAAGGCTGTAAGAACCATGAACACATCAACGTCAGCTGGTGCTTTGTCTGCTCTGAAGGTGAGTTTGGTTTTGTTTCTTGATCACATACATATTTTATGAGTTCAGGTCTAAAACTGTTAAATAACTTGAGACTGAAAGCAGCTGCATCTTTGACCAGACTGTGTTCAAATGTCGGTGAAAACCATAAAAGTGGCAGCTTTGGAAAATGTGCGCTGCTTTATTCTGTAAGACAACATAATGCCTTCTACATTTATTTTATGCTCTATAGTATTTTATAGTTAAATGCTCCCATATGGGAAATGGATCTATAAATAAGACAGTGTCTGATCTTTACTCATAAATCTGCCTCTGAAATCCAGCAGCTACACAGACGAAGGATTAATGTCTGTCAAAAGTACATTTTTTAACAGTTGAGTTCATTTGAATACACATAAATGTATCATTGGGTCTTTATTTTCACTGCTCTGTCAGTTGTAATGATACAGAGCCCCTGAAGGGACATGAAGAAAAAAACAAAACAGAAACTGCTGGTATCTGGTGTGCAGAAGATAGCATTTCCTGTATACAGAAGAGTATGCATAAATTGTTCAAATATTCAGTTTATGACTTGAAAATTGCTGAACACCGCTAGCCACAGGCATTATGCCACTTTAAGGTGGACCGGGAAATTCAGCCTCTTTTGTTTACTGGAAATGCTAACTGGAGGTACACACTAGATACCAGCATTTTGTTTTTCTCCATCAAATTATTATTTTTTTTCTTCATGTGCCTTTAGGGGCTCTGTATAATGATGTAAGTCAGTTATACATCGACTGACTACTGAGGATAATTCTTCTGATACATTGATAATTTGGTATTTATTGTCTTGTTATGCCTCACATGTATACACAGCATTGATATTTCATTGATTTTGTAAGACAAATACAACTTTCAGATTAAGAGCAAATCAAAATAAATTTCACTCTGAGCAACTTTTTTATTTATTGTTACCTCTTCCAATGAGGTTATATTTTTGCATGCGCTGGTCTGTCCCACTTTAATCAACATTACAAAAAAACTTGATTAGTAAAAGCATCAGAAGATCATGTCCTGTATGTAAAATAAATAAATAAATAAATAAAAACCCTCTTATAATGGGCAAATTTTTGCTTTAAAAATTTACAACTTTGTCACCTCGTAATGGATTTTGTTGAAAATCTACACACACATGAAAGATGATCATCTCTATAATCTGAGAGGATTTGGTGCAGATCAAATTTATTTGTGGACAGTACAGTAGATCAAACCGTGATATATGGATTATGCCTTGGCAGAGGTTTGTGCTCAAGGTGTTTTCTAGGTTTATCTGTGAAATGCTGCCAGTCAATAAGGTAACAATAAACCTGACCTGACTTGTTTGTTGTAATTTCACAGGGGGCAGCCTGCTGTGCTGTGAAGCCTGTCCTGCTGCTTTCCATCGGGAATGTCTGAACATGGAGATGCCTCAGGGTAGCTGGTTCTGCAACGACTGCAAAGCCGGAAAGAAGCCGCGCATTAAGGACATCCTGTGGGTGAAATGGGGGCGTTACAGGTAAATGCACAACTTCTGCACACACTCAGGCTCATACAACAGCTGATTGACCCATATTTGTTTGTGTAATGTGTCTTCTTCTTTTTTTTTTCTAGGTGGTGGCCTGCTGAAGTCTGTCTGGCCAAAGACGTCCCAAATAACATCTTACGGATGAAACACGAGGTGGGGGAGTTCCCAGTGCAATTCTTTGGCTCCAAAGATTTTGTCTGGACGTACCAGGCCAGAGTCTTCCCTTACATGGAGGGTGATACTCACAACATCGAAAAAATGGGCAAGGGTGCAGACGCAGTGTACAAAAAGGGTAAGTGCTTAAGTTCACACACTGTATTTTCACAAGTGCTCACCTAAAATAAAACATCTTATTTTGTTTCTCGGTGCGAGGTGCATGTTAAACAGTCTGAGTAAATACCATGTCTGTCTTTATAGCGCTGACTGAGGCAGCAGAGCGGTTCAGAGAGCTCCAGACAGAGAAGGAGATGAAACAGCTTCAGGAGGACAGAAAGAACGACAAGAAGCCTCCTCCATACCGACACATTAGGGTACAACGTCTCCCCAGACACACATCTGTACTGAAGACCAGCTTATCGAGGTGTAACTGTAAACATCATCCCCCTGCCTCTGTTTTTTCAGGTAAACCGGCCAATTGGGAAGGTGCAGATTATCACAGCTGACTTGTCAGAGATCCCCCGGTGTAACTGCAAGGCATCTGACGAGAACCCGTGCGGCGTCGACTCGGAGTGTATTAATCGCATGCTGATGTACGAGTGCCACCCTCAGGTGTGTGCGGCAGGGGAGCGGTGTCAGAACCAGGCTTTCACAAAGCGCCAGTACACAACTGTGGAGATTTTCAGGACATTGTCTCGTGGCTGGGGGCTGCGCAGTGTGTCAGACATCAAGAAGGTAAGGTGGAAATAAATAAGATTTTTGTGTTTCATTCATCATCTTGTTATTGTTTTATCATGTTTTTCTCTCTGTTTATCCTCTCAGGGAGCTTTTGTGAGTGAATATGTGGGAGAGGTGATAGATGAAGAAGAATGTCGCGCCAGGATCAGACACGCTCAGGAGAACGACATCTGCAACTTCTACATGCTTACACTGGACAAGGTGATGCCCACAAACACACTCTGGACATGGCACCGTTCATAGTGCAGATCCGGTTGTTTGTGCAAACCAGTTTGTATTTTTATACTCCAGGACCGGATCATTGATGCCGGGCCCAAGGGGAACCAGGCTCGCTTCATGAACCACTGCTGCCAGCCAAACTGTGAGACTCAGAAGTGGACTGTGAACGGGGACACCAGAGTGGGGCTGTTTGCTCTGCAGGACATCCCAAAAGGTTTGAGTGACGTCTCATATCAGTGTTGAGTAGCATGGAGAATACAAACTACTTCATTAGTTCAGTATCTGACTGAATACAACGTGTATTTTAGGTGTGGAGCTGACTTTCAACTACAACCTGGAGTGTCTTGGCAATGGGAAGACCGCCTGTAAATGTGGAGCACCCAACTGTAGCGGATTCCTGGGTGTTCGACCAAAGGTGAAAAACTTTCTCTGACCACCACTGAAGGAAGTTAAAACAGACAAGACTAAGAGACTTACTTCCTGTCTTTGTTCAGAACCAGCCACCAGCTGAGAAAATGAAACTGAAGGAAGGAAAGAGGAAGGTCCCCATGAAGAAGAAGACCAAGCAAGAAGTGACCAAGGAGAGGGAGGACGAGTGCTTCAGCTGCGGTGATGGAGGACAGATCGTGTCCTGTAAGAAGCCGGGCTGCCCCAAGGTCTATCACGCTGACTGTCTCAACCTGGCCAAGAGACCTGCAGGTGAGTAAAGCTGGAAGGTTCTTATTGTTTGTACAAGAAAGGTTTTTATAACAATTAAAGGGGATATTTGGTCTAAATTAATGTGTAGCCAACCTCAAGCTACTGGGAGAAATAAAGGCACGGGCTGACATTATTTGTCCATAGAAGATGTAGATCCTCTTAAAGGTCTTATAATAAAAATAGTTGAAGCTACAAATATATAATAAAAATGTAGTTTTGATGACTATAAAATGTGTAGAAGTTTCTGTAAGTGCATTATATAACTAATATTATGAGATTTGAATGAATGAATACTTTATTTCGAACATGTGTAATAAAAACAAGAGACAAAGAAAGAAAAAATATTAAAGGAAAGAAAACAAAAAAAAGAAACAGTCAAAAAACAGAAATAATTTTAACTGTGACATGTTTGAGATTAATTAGGGAAATGATACTTATGAAACAGAACGTGTGAAGCTGTCATGATATAATAGTCAAAATATTGACAGGTTAAGATGTCACTGAGTTTGGATGACAGTGGATTAAACACCATTTTTATCAAGTAAAAAACTTTTCTCTGAACCTCTCTTGATATTTCTCTTCAAACACAGATCCACTTCAATGGCTGGCCCCAGATTTTTGAATGTCTCCATATTTCTTTAGGGAGATGAAGTTATGAAAAACGAAATGTTTATTTTTATAAAGATTTTGTCGGTTTTATTTATTTGTTTGTTTATTTCAGCGACAGTCCATATTAATGAACATTTCTGTAAATATTGCCAGAGTTATATATTGTATTGACAGCTTCAGTTCTGTCCTAATCTTGTCTCCAGGGCGATGGGAGTGTCCATGGCACCAGTGTGATGTCTGCGGTAAAGAAGCAGCTTCGTTCTGTGAGATGTGTCCCAGCTCGTACTGTAAGGAGCATCGTGAAGGGCTGCTCTTCATCTCCAAGCTGGACGGCAAGTTATCCTGCAGCGAACACGACCCCTGTGGGCCCGACCCGCTGGAGCCGGGGGAGATCCGTGAATTCGTGCCCAACATGGCCTGCATGAGACCCGGGGCCATGGCTGTGTCTGTCGCTCCCTTGCTGGGTCCCGACTCCAGAAGAGCCACATCTTCTTCTTCTTCGTCTTCCGCTCCCATCTCTTCCTCTGCAGGCCGGGCTGCAACATCCAGGCAAGACCCTCCTCCTCGTCTCTACATCAACACAAAGACTGCTACCTCGAGCTTCGTCCCCTCCAGCAGGTCGTACCTCACAGACAGAACTGAGGGGAAATCTCTCTCCACTCCTGCCTCCTCCAAAGATGAGAGGGAGGACGGAGAGGTGGAGGACGGGGAGGTTTGTGGGTTGGAGATGGAAGACGTGGAAGACGACGACGACGATGACGAAGATGATGATGAAGAAGATGATGAAGAGGAAGAGAATGAAGTGGAGGAGATGGAGATAGTGGAGGACGAGGAGGATGAGCCACTGTATGGAGGGGACCTGGTGGAGGAGGATGACGAAGAGGAGGACGAAGGAGGGGATGTGTATGACACTTGGGGTGATTATGTGAATGAAGACGGTGATGATGGAGAGGTAGAGGGGGAGGACTTGGAGGAGTGGGGGAGAGTGGAGGATGATGACAAATGACTGAGTCCATCCATTCCTTCATTAATCCTCCTCAGAAACTCTCAGTAGATGTTCAAAGGACTAAAAGAGTTTAATATTTTGGTACCTACTTGAATGCAACACTGCCTTCACTTTGGTACAACATTGCCTTCTCATCTCCAAACTGCTGGACTCACGGTGGGGATGTGTAGTGGTGCTAAGGCTCGATGGCTGATTCACTCAGCCTCTTTATACTCCTGTCTATATGTTTATTTGTGTCTGGTGCTGTTTTGTTCTTCTGTTGATGTTTCTCTTAACATTGTTTACATTTTTTTTGGCCTTTTTTAAAAGAAAATGTTTGGAATATAAGAAAAAGGTGAGAAGCATCACCTGACCAAACGGTCGTCATAAGGGCATCTTACGTTGTTGTTACTGTCTTAACTTTGTCTTTCTAATTACATGAGTCTTCAGAATAGTGTTCTCACTGGTCCATGTTACAGTTTGGCACAACAGCATCTACCAGGTGCTTGTGATGAATGCAAAAATAAACCCACTGGAGTCATCAGGGCTTTAGATGATTCTTTTCATGACAAACATGATCTCAGTTTCTGTTATTAAATTGAAGTAAATCTCCTATTTTCCTCCTGTTGGAACAGGTAGGTCAGAACTCGGGCACACCCAAAATATGCAACATGGTTGGTTTTACAGCCATCACTCTTGGTTCACCAACTGAATTAGAATGACATCATTGTATTTTCTTTGTATCTAGTATTTTTTCCCTTACAGCTACATTCTGCAGAACAAATATTGTTTAAAACACTTTTTTCTATTTCTAATTTCAGGCATATTTTACCTTTCATGGAAAAAGCTGAGTGTTTTTGTTCAGCAGTCTGAATCCCACTACTGGGCTACCACGATGTAGTCTAACTCGCCAGCTTCCACATGCTGAGCCCACATGAGGTCAGAGCATTTCAGCCAATCACAAAAATCTCCCTTTTTTCTGATTGGTTGACATGCTGTGACATCACATAGGCACATTAAAAATGGTGGCCTCCATGAAATTCTCCATGATGGTGGAACTTTGACTTTCAGAGATCTTAGTTGTATGAGCTCATTAAACATTCCCATTAATCATTAGTCTATGTCATACTCTATCTGTATTTTGATCATCAGTTTTCTATTCCTTAGTGGTGCATTTTACCATAAAACGTGCACATACAGGACACCAGGAGTATTCATGTGTCCGTTGCCACTTTGCCCAGCAGGACTAGGGCCTCCATGTGCTGATGTCATTAAAATGAGAATGACATTTTCGAGGTGTTCTGAAAAATGTTTCTTACCATCTGCCACGCGCAAGGAAACACGGTGGGGTCTGTTTGGGGAACAGAGCGAGCAGCTGTGTCCACTAGATGTCACTATTTCTGGAGCAATGACTCCATAGTGGCGCAGTCGACACCACCGAGGAAGAAAGGACGTGACGTAGGCGCTGTTGGTGTAAAATGGCGACGAACGCGTTGTAGTCAAAACAGCACTGACGACGTTTAAAAAGGACAAACTTCATAAGAGAATAAAGTTTTAACGAAGGAGGGGTCCCACCTGTATTTTTTATTGGATAGACTGATGGAAGGTAAGGAAGCAATTGTGTAATTATTGTTAATAGGTGATTAACTAAATATTTCTTCTGAATTTAAGTCAGTCAGCAGGTAAACAGTGAGGCTAGCTAACGTTAGAGTGACGTGAGATCACTTTTGTTTTAACTCTTAAACAAAATGTACTCACTGCTGCGTGAACATAACTGAGAGGGTGGACTGAGTATATTCTGGGGAGATGTATTTCTAATAAATAAGACACTGTTTTCCTACGGTAGTACTGAGTTGTGCTTGTGGTGGTAGGTTCAGTCATGACCGAGCAGCCCAGCGCCAACACGGAGGGGATCGTTGGCCTGGATGAGCCCAAGAAGATGACCAGGGAGGACTGGAGGAAGAAGAAGGAGCTGGAAGAGCAGAGAAAGCTGGGAAACGCTCCAGCTGAGGTGGACGAGGAGGGAAAGTAAGTCTGTTTGCACAATCATTATTCTAGGACATAAAGGATCGTGATTCAACGTATAATGTAATTGTTTTCTGACCAACTGTAACACATGTAACAACAATTTTGTTGCTTCTTCTCCTCTCCAGGGATATTAACCCTCACATCCCACAGTATATTTCATCAGTGCCCTGGTACATTGACCCATCCAAAAGGCCCACATTAAAGCATCAGAGACCACAGGCTGAAATTAAGTCTCAATTTGCAGCTATTGGAGAGTGGTACAAGAGAGGTGTCCAAGAGGTAGGAATAACTCAGTTACTTATTTTCATATAGTTACAACAACTGAACATAAACATTAAAAGCTTTATTTTGTGCTTCCACACAGGGTGTAGTTGTAACTAAGTACCGTAAAGGCGCTTGTGAAAACTGTGGTGCCATGACACACAAAAAGAAAGACTGTTTAGAGGTAAACAATCTTTAAAGAAGAATTCTTATTCTTTTACTATCTACCACTTTCTCCCAAGTCTGGTATAAATAATGTTAACATCTGGCTTTCTTTTTCCACACAGCGACCCAGAAAAGTTGGGGCGAAGTTCACAGGAACAGGCATAGCTCCAGATGAGCATTCTCAGGTCCAGCTCAGCATGGACTATGATGGTAAACGTGATCGCTGGAATGGGTACGACCCTGAGGAACATCAGCGCATTGTGGAGGAGTACGCCAAAGTAGATCTGGTAAGTGACCAGCCTAATTTGTTATTGAGAAGGAGTAAAACAGCCTTTGTTGGTAGTGTATAACTGCACCAAGACCGCAGATTGCTGCCTTCTTTTAACCACATCCATGCGTGGCACCTCATTATCAACTTCAAATTATGGATATGAATAAGAATCAAATGTTGTTAAATAATAATTAACATCCCTGATACTTGTCACATCTGGGAGTGCAACATGTTGTCAGGGCAGGTGTTCATTTATTTTCGCAGCTTTGTTTGTTAATATTGTCCTTTTGTGTGTATTATTTAGTTTTATCTGTGCTATTGTCTTTCAGTGGACTACATGACTAATTTCTTATTTGTTTGTTTTTCAGGCCAAAAGGACGCTGAAGGCGCAGAAACTTCAGGATGAGTTGGCCTCAGGAAAACTAGACCAGACTGTAAGTGTTCGCTCATGGTGAGGTGATAACATTGGATTGGTTTGTTTTGGAGGCAAATATTTGATTAGAAATTTTTTTCTTGAATCCTTCTTGTGCAGGAGCGGGAACACGACAGTGAGGATGAGGATGAAGACAAATATGCAGATGACATCGACATGCCGGGTCAGAATTTTGACTCCAAGAGACGAATCACTGTCAGGAATCTCCGTATCAGAGAAGACACAGCTAAAGTAAGAGGCACATGAACTAATAATGTCCAATTATTTTATTCTTAGTTTTCTAACTCTGATGATGCTGGGAAACTGTGAATAAATAAACACAAGGGGGTCATGTGATGCTTCTAATACTAACTATTAAATCCATTGATTGATGAAGCAACAGACAACAGACTGTTACTCATTCTCCATAATTTGAACTTCACTGGTGTTTCTTACAGTACTTAAGAAATCTGGATCCAAATTCAGCGTACTACGATCCAAAGACTCGAGCTATGAGAGAGAACCCGTACTCCAACACTGGCATGAACCCAGACGAGTAAGTAGCTATTACTGTATCTCTTATTCATTTTATTCTCAGTGGTCTACAATAGAATAATGTTGAAACTCTTTCGTCTAACAGAGTGGGATACGCTGGAGACAACTTTGCTCGCTACTCTGGGGACACGATCACCATGGCTCAAACACAGTGTAAGTCACCACAGTATTTTACTACGCAGATATTAATAGTAACATGATAAATTCTCTGCTTCCGAATATTTGATAGGATCCCACAAATTATATTTGCTCTCGGGCAGGAACACAGCGCCTATGTGTGAGCACTCTGTCCTGTAGTAATGATCATGGTCTTGTTACAGTGTTTGCCTGGGAGGCTTATGAAAGAGGCTCTGAGGTGCATCTGCAGGCCGACCCCACCAAACTGGAGCTGCTCCACCGGTCCTTCAAGGTCAAGAAGGAGGACTTTAAAGAGATGCAGAGGGAGAGCATCTTGGAGAAGGTATACAGCTGACATATTATTTTTAGCAACAGGTTGAGGCTTCTACTTTTTTTGTGATCAAATGTCTTTTAGAATCAGAATATTTTATTGATCCCTGATGGGTTAGTTACCGTTGCTCGTAATGCAGAAAAATTGACAAAATTAAGTAGAAAAATAAAATATCGTAAAAAAAAATTAAAAAAATCATATTGAAATAAATAGCACAACATTGAATGATTACTTTTAATTGTTGCAAATGGCTGTTATGCACCTGTTTATAGAACAATCATAAGTAAGTCAGTGCAGGGAGTCAGACTATTGCCTCTATGTGCAAGTGCCATGTTTAGGCCTGTCACGATAACAAATTTTGCTGGACGATAAATTGTCCCAGAAATTATTGCGATAAACGATAATATTGCGGTTTTAATACAATTTTTCAACTAATAAATTAATAATAATAATGGTATAATAATGCAAGTTGTGGCATTGCCATTTGTGA
>OOFC01015750.1:0-11979 GCA_900323345.1 Pseudochromis fuscus | reverse complement strand
AAAGCCGTTGTCGTTACAAATAGTAGCGATTTTCTTTGTACAGGGTCCCATCCTCCTTTGATCTCTGCCAAAATGTAATCATTTGTTCCTTGGGTAATATCTTCTCTACCAAATTGTCAAAGAAAATTCAGTGAGATCTGTTCAGTAGTTTTTGCTAACAGACACATGAGCCGACAAATGTAGGCAAAAACATGACCTCTTTGGTGAGGGTAATAAGAATAAATTAATTGGGCTTGTGGCAAAAGTATCGTGTAAATCGTCCCTAAGATTGTTTCCACTGTTAACACACACTACTCACTATGACCTCAAAAACAATCCACAATGTAGAATCATCTCCTTTCTGACAGTATCCTCATAAACTGAAAATTAAAGCTGAAATCATGTTGTTTGCCTTAGACTGCAGTAAATCTTCCTGAGAAAGTGCTGGGTGACTGCATTTGGTTTTCTGTACAGAAAGAACTGTACAGCTTACCTTAAAGACACGAAATCAAACTATGTTATGTTGTAAAAATGGTTTTCACCCAGAGTAAGCCAGAAAAAGCTTTTTAGGAGTATTTATTGTGACAAAATGTCAAAAGGAAAGAGCAGTCTCTCTCTGCAGTTGCAGTGAAAGCAGCATTAGCAAGAAGAGTAATTTATGGACCGCCAGCTGGTCTGTAAAGGTTACTACCACAGGCAATTCAGACATGCTAGTTCAACAAGAACCTCATTAAAATACTACAGGCTTTTAGACACATCAACATATCAGGATACTTTCCTGTCTGCTGAGCATTATAGGAGCAGTTTTGTTTATTCCAGAAAAAGCTGGCGTTTTGAAGTCTTTTCCTGGCGTTGTGAAATCTGTCTGTCTCTCTGATCTGCCTCTTTGCCTCCACTTGTCTTTCACCCTACCAGCGCGAATTGTGCGGAGCCGCCAGTGGTGTGAGATGGCTCCCTGCCTGGAGGGGGAGGTCTGCAGCCTCCTGTTCAACCGATCCGGCTGGACCTGCACCAGGGGCAGCGGTCGCATCAAGACCGTCACGGTAATTCACAAGACATGACATTAATGTACGCCATATGCACTTAACAGCATCACGCCTGCATTTTCAGCATGAGTACTCACCACGGGCACCACAGCGTCATGTGTAGCCTCAGCTCTGGGTCACAGGCAGCACATTTTAGCCAGACTGCAGGTCAGCATTCAGGCTTCATGCTGCATCCATGGTGAATCACAAAGGAGAAGAAAACTTTAAAGAAATCTCAGTTTCAAGCCTTAATCTGGTCAGTGATGGCCACGGGAGGTGTTAACTAATTAATCTAGTTAACTAATTAAAACCAGTAGCGGGACAGTTTGCCTAATGCTGACTAAAGCAAGAATCTCTAGTTTTGTTCAAACAAGACATGTAAAATATTAATGTGTTATGTGTCAGACATTTAAAATATCACTGTGGTGCAGGAAAACTAATAATAGTATGACCTCTCCCTGACTTTGTTAGAGATGTAAATGAATACAAAACACGTTAAATTTTTAAAGCCCTCAATATGGTGTCATCTGGTCCTCTGTGGGCTCCTCTCTCAGTGCAACATGCGTCCAATGCCTCAGAGCTGCCAATGCTGCAGTGCTGACAGAGCACTGATTAATTCTCATTTGATTCAGCAGTGAAACAATAACACAAGAAGCTCAAACACTGTACCTCACCAGGCTGCACGAGAGTTAACGTGATCTTTTAGGGGTTAATGTAAAAAGCAAAGTCTTTTTAAAATGTGTTTAAAAGCCACGAGTAAAACAAACTCACAGACAAACAGCAGTAATCACTCTCCAGGCACTACTGCTTTCCTAGCGAGCAGCTGAGTCGCCATGGATACAGGTCTCACTGTCACTGCGTGGTTCACACTATACCACTTTGCAATTTCACACCATGCAACTCCATATTCAGTAGGAACGGAGCAGTTTTCTATTCTTTCTATACCAGCTCACTTTCTCACCAGGTGACCATGTTCCACCAATTATTTTTTGGTTACAGGGGCTGATATATAATCTGCCTTCGAAATGTCCAAGAGACACAATTATATTATAGGGATATTATAAATCCCTCCACGGTCCCACCGAAGTTGACAAGTAATCCTCCTCGCGCTGTTAGACTTTGCATGTACTGGATCTTTATGTTCAAAAGTTGGCACTGGCCAAGTTCAGCTTTTTAAAATGTTACAACTTCATTGCTCTGTCTCTGAACAGAGTTAAAAGTTAGAAACTAGCCACACCACTGTCAACTTAAAGAGTATCTAACCATGCATAAAGTCCATAGGCTGTATATAGAAATGGACGAAGCAACTAGGTTTAAAAGATGAGGCCAATGAAGTCATTTTCAAACATGAAATACTCGGTCAGTACATTTACCCACAGGTCATTGTGATGTCATTGGCTAAAGTTAATTCTTCTTCAGTGATCTGGTCGATCTGAAAAAGATATTAGGCTTCAAAAAGCAGAAGATTTAGGGGAGGGGTTAGTTTGATTGACAATCTGGTCTCCAATGAGACTTTTTCTGTTCTATACACAGTCTATGACCAACACACTGACAAATTATCACTTTTTAAGTCGAGCTGCTGAGGGAAATATCTGTTTCTTGAGCTAAATGTGTTCACTAGCTTGTTGCTAATTTTGTTTATCTGCTGTTTGGCACTGAGAAGGTTTGGTACAGTTACTTTATCAGAGCTCTTCCACAGAAAACAGCTGCCAGCTGTGGCTGATGTTAAATGAGCTAAAAAAAAAAAACCCAAAAACAATGACCTGAATACACGATAAAGTTCTGTAGAGCTGAGAGGACCTGCAGAGTCAAGTGATAATAATTGTTGGTACAGTGAGTGACCATGTCCATGGACCATAAAGTAATTGCTCCATTTAATCCTCATTTTAAAACCAAAAATACACATAATAAAATCTGGGCTTATACTTCTAAAATCATTGTTGATTTGTCCCCCAGGCTGTCTCAACAACACACACAATTACCAAAGCAAGAGGATGTCATTTTTCAACAGCAGGTTCAAGTTAAGTTTCCAAACAATTAAATAAGTTAATACAGCCTAGCTTAGTCTGATATGGCCACTCATTTAAAGTAGTTAATGACAGATTATGCTGTTTAAATGACATTACTGAGGCAATTGACGTTATAATTGTTGTGATTTGTGTTAGTGCAGCTGTATATGGAAATGGATGAGGCAGCTGGGTCTCAAAAATTTGCCCTTGCCTGACCAGCAGCATTTACATGGGCCTCCTCTAATATGATATATAATACAGAGAATATACTGTGTATCCCCACAGTCCACGGACACTGAATTTTAGGAAAAGCACCAAAAAGTATGAGTTTTATATAATCCAATATGTTATCTGTCACAAGGTAATATCAGCTGATATATCTGGGCGGTGGATTTACAGATCAAAAGACTATTATGATTGTAATGTGCCGCCTTTGTGCGGATAAAGCGAATAAATCTGTTTAAACGGCAGCAGATACATTGATATCTGCCTCAGGTATGAAGATGTCAAAATAAAGAGGTGAAGACCAAAGGTAGAAGCAGACTGATCTAACTTACAGAGACAGCGCCAGTGAAACAGCACAATACAACATGGCCATGTCAGCAAGAGATGACAAGATGGACAGAGCAGGAGAGACCGCTGTCTTCGCCGTCAGGTACACAAGGCCAAAGGTCAAACTACGGCTGGGTCCGTTGATTTTCACTCTCTCTTATCTCTCTGACTTGTTGTCTCTTCATCTCTCCCCGCTCCTCCGTCCGGCAGCCCTGGGCAGCTATGGCAGATTTCACGCACGCATTCCCCCAATGCGGTAATTCACCCTGACAGCACACTTAGGTTAGTGTTTTGCTTTTGTACATACATTTACAAAAATGCAGATTAACTGTCCCACTGCATATTCTTAATTAGCTGTTGCACAGCAGATTTTTAGTGCAGAAGTTAATCTCAAGTGATGCTGGTGTTGTTGTTTTTTTTTTCTTTTTTTCTGTCTGAGGGGGCAGGGATAGGGAGGATTTGGCAGTAGAAGAGAGGAGGTATCCAGAGGTATTTGTTGTAAGACCTGAAATGGGAGGAAAGCACATTCTGGAAGATAAATGAAAATGAGAAATCTATAAAGAGGATTGATCAGGCTGGAGCGTGGAGAGCGAGAGAGACGGGGAAGGGGATGGAGGGCCTGGCTGCCGCTCGGCCACAGGCCAAACTCTGCCTGCCCACATCTGTGTGCGAGTATCAGCGAGGAGGAGAGTGCAGAGAGGGAGTTTTAATTGTGAGAGAATCTGTCTTCATGTGGTTATCATCATATTACAGACTGGCATTCAGTGTGACAGTCCGGGTTTCTGAAAGCTGATAAATGCTGTGCTCAGTGTTTTTGCTGTGGTCTGATGTAGATAAAATAAAGTGACGAATTTACCTGACGGTGGCTGATTATACAGAAAATCATGCATCCACTTAATCATAATGTACCATTAATATTAATTATACTGTACTTTGGAGTGAGATCATATCTTCATTCCTGTATCAAATCATGGTTTCTCATCTAAAACATTAATTGATTAAAGATGAAATCACCTATTATAGACATTTGTATTAATTTCTTGGGAACCATCTTGGGTGAGTAGCACCATGTGGGAGTCAGTAAACCAGTAAACACTATTTTTATATTGAGTGCTGTAGGATTTGACTTCCTGAACCTGGAGGTCTCAGTACCGGGACCAGGTCAAAGGTGTTATAAAATGAAACCAGCACCGTTTTACTGAAGAGACTGCACAGTGTTGCTGCTGTGGTTGAAATGGAGACAGCATTTGTTGTACTTTATTTCTGTTACCTTCAGTTTGGATCAGATAAAGCGGAGCTGCAGCTGATGATTTGTACAACAGGTTTAATGATGCTGTTGTTTTCTAACTCACTGTCATAATGCAGTTATTTAATCATAATCCTCCAATGTGGTTCTGGTCCATGTGGCCTCTCAGTTTTGTTGCTGTTACTGACACTTCAGGTTGGAAATTTCAAAAGTCTCGGGCCTAAGGGTTTAATAAAACCAAACCCATTGATAATTTCACCATGACCTGATCATCCACCACTTTGGTTCACACAAAGAAATCTAAATATGTTATTAACAGATTACTGTGTAAAATGGTTTGGTTCCCTGATGATGACTCCTGATCTGACTTCCTTACCTCTACTACTACTGTGAAGTCAATATTTCACTTTAACAATATTAATGTCTAATAATAAAAAAATATGCAGAGTTTCCATAATTTTTTCTATGAATTATTGCAATTCATTAAATTAAAGTCACCTCTGGCAACATGATAACACTAGCACTCAGCATTGCACACTTTCTGTGTATATCTTGTTGTTATATATTTCTTTAGTTTTAATTTAAAGTTTAGTTTTTCCTTGCTAGAAGTACAGGTTTGTAATGTAAGCTGCAGCAATTTGACTCAACAAATTCCTTCGGGATCAATAAAATTTTATTTGATCTTATCTTATGATTAGACCAAAATGCAAACAAGAAATATGTAAAACGCACACTGCTGAGAAATTTACTGAGCACATTTATTTTCACTCTTTGCATTCTGAACATAAGAAACCCTCAGGCTGAAATACAAACTTTGCATATGAGAAATCTTTTGATCCAATAGGCAGATTTCCAATAATCTCATACAACACAGTGGTGCCCTCACGAGGGTAAACACCTCTGATTTAAACAACCCTGTGGCATTTGCCTTCCTGCCATGGCAAACGTTTTTAGGCCTACTCTCTGTTAGAATATCAAAAAAAATCTGCATTTTTAATAACTGGTTTTGTCCTTGATTATTACAAAGTGCTAACGGCTAATGCAGAATGTATGACTTCAACTTCTTAAAACCCACTACTTTACAAACAGTTTATAAAGTATCAGTACAATAGCAACAAACATGAATATTATAAGGTGGTTGAAATAATCCAGGTGCAAGTTCATACACCTGACACTTTGTATAGCTCCATCCAGGACCATCCACAGCAGATTGTTCAGCCCCTGGACACCCCTCTGGTCGGCACTTGGATCAGTCTTCTGATCTGAGTTTATTTTGTCATTGTTGCTGAACATTATTGATTATCTGTACAGGAGGCTCCATGAGAAGAGCTACATTGTTGTCTTTTATTATGTATTTATTTTACTGATTATACTTGATGATTAGTTAATTAGTGAATTAATTAAAATAGTTATGGGGTGGCAGCGGCTCGGTAGGTTTGGACCTGGGTTGGGAACCAGAGGGTCAGCGGTTCAACTCCCAGCTCGGACTTAGTGTGGAGTGTGGACTGGTGGTTGTGGAAGCACTGATCCACCTCTAGGGTGCTGCTGAGGTGCCCTTGAGCAAGGCACCGCCCCCCAACTGCTCCAGGGTGTGTTGTAGAAAGCAGCACCCTTCACTCTGTGGCCTCCCCTCGCATGTTACGGGTCCCCTATGTATGCATGTTTGTGTGATTTGTTCGGGGGCATGTATTTCAGAGTGTAAATGCATTTCGTTGTGTGTGCAGTACAATGACATTAAAGCTGCTGCTTCTTCTTCTTAATTAGGGCGACTTAAAGTAGCTGTTTATATAATACAAACTTAACTTAATGCTGTTTGGGTTCCAAGGGCTTAGCTTATGTAAGATCATTATACAAAAACTTCTCTGTTGAATATTATAATAACTGTCTTTATAAACCACTAATGTCAACTTGACATGTAATAAAGTGACCTCACCCCCATAGCAATCCCTTGCACCTGTAACTCTGTCTAAACACAGCCCGATCAGCCTCCTCCTCGCCGGCCGCCCTCCTGCCTGTGCAGCTGACGGTGGCACTGCCAGGTCACACACTCCAGCCTAACCTGTTAATGGAGTTTGCATATGCAGCCCGCTCTCTACTGCCAGCTAGCCATTAATATGAATCACTCTCTGGAGGCCCCCCCAAACAAGCCTGCAATTTGTCTTCACTAGTGAGCCGCTGAAAGGTCTACATATGATATTCTCCGAGCTGGAAAGCGCAATTCAGGAGGGCCGGGGCGGGGTGTTATGAGGTTGGTTTCATACACTTGACAGGGAGGGGTGTGGACGTGACGAGCAGGGCTGTGTGTTGGATGTGCGTGATTGTACGGAGGTGGGAAACGGTCGTCAGGTGGAAAATTGACAAGACAGACAAGCGGAAATTTGGGACAGTAAAATGTTTTTTTTCTCCTTTTCAGGCGAGCGAGAGGGTTGTGAGATTGCATCGCTTGCTCTGTGCTCAGTGAGAGCTCGGTTGAGAACACCATTAAGCTCTAATATCAGGCTTTGCTAATGCTTTGCCTTTTGCAAAGTGATGGGCTCAGATTGAAACTATGCATCAGAAATGCTTCTTCAATGCAGAGTGAGATCAGACAATTTTCCTAAATATTATGTTACTTCACAGACTGAAGAGGGCTTGAATTATGAAATGTACGTACTTGAAACCCGGACTTGATCATATTCAGACTGCGGTTTCATATGCATTTTTCGTCCTACAGACAATACTCGACAGTAGCTGGAAAAAAAAATCTTCCTACACCCACACAACAAATGCCACTGCTCTGCTAGTGTGTGGCCTGGAGGGAAACAGAACAGTTGTAGTTGGGCGTTTTTATTTATTTATTTATTTTTGCCAAACCAAGAAGAGTTGCAAAATGAACAACACACACTCAGACACACACACACACACACACACACACACACACACACTGAATGACCCAGTAGGTCAGAGAGGCTTGCATCATGTTTTTTAGCGTTTTCCTTTTTTTCTGCTCTGGTGGCCCTCCTCCAGCTATGTGCTCTTTGTTCCAGCGTCAGCCAGGGCAAAAAGCTAGTGCAATGTGTGTAGTCCTGCCAGTGTTGCTGTAAACATGAAGACATCATAGGCTGTTAGCACTGCAGGCTTTTTGAAAAGATGCCACCTGACACAAAAGTCTTGATTTGTACAGGAAAAAAGGAATAAAAGGTGTACCTGTTACGAGAAAGTGGAGACGAAGAAAAACAGGTGTTTGAGGGGGAAATATTACAAATTTGATGCGGAGGGGAAAACAAACAGGAATAACTGGATTTATGGCTCCATGTCAAAACAAATGTCCCTGTCCAGTTATGAAGGAGTTATGAAATTCTCTCACCTCTTTCATAAGAGGTGAGAAAATTTCATGAACAGATGATGTAGTCGCACAGTGCCGTTATGTAACACTTGCTAGCACCTCAGTTATAAAGGCTTCAGTGTCTATGACAAACAACCAGGCAGCCAAGTCATGTGTCACCATGGTCAGTGCGGTGCTGGCAGCCCATCTGACCAGAGACAGACTTCTAATGAGCTCGCTTCTCAAAGGCAGCACCACACACTCCCGAGCTCTGTCAGCAACACAACTGTTTGTCTGCGGCTTCTTGAAATGAATTGTTGATTAGTCGGTGCGGTTTGAGAGTGGCGGCGGAGAGATGACAAATCTCTGGTCTGACTTGGTATCATTAGTGTTAAAGGAGAGAAAAGGATGTTTTGTTCCAGTAAGAATAAACAGAAAGCAATAAGGTTTAAAAGGGAGTCTCAGGTGCACTGCCAAAAACGTCCAAGCATGTCATCTGTCTCAAATGGGGTTTTATTTTTCAAAAACAGCTGGTGGAAACTAAGATTGTAGAGACATCATTTCACCTTTCCAGCTACTGCAATTCAGCTCTTCTTGGATCTAGTTCCTCTAGTGAGTTATTTTGAATTGTACGAGAAGCAGGTGGAATTATCTGAACCCTACAGGCAACGTGACGATAAATCTCCAGATAAAGACCACCAACAATGAGGTTATCATTTTAATAAGTGAGGCCAAAGTCTGATATGTCTCATTCCACTGTGCCATACAGACCCTTTGTTGTCTGAAACCTATGAAAAAGACTTCAGTGAGCCACACTGACGTATCCTTTCATCACCATGAGGACTATTTTGCCACCACTGTAAACACAAGATCACCAGTCCCAGCATATATAATGTTTTTTAAAGACTCTGTTCTTCAGGTGGAACCACAGACTGTAGATAGAAATGGACTTGTTATCAGTGATCTGGTGATCAACACAAAATCACCAGAAGATAGATATTATGGTTCAAAAAGAGGAATATTTAGGGCCGTGGTCAGCTTGATTGAGAAGCCTGATCCTGGGTTCAAAGGTCAGACCCGCCTCCTCACTCCTCCCTTCATATCCAAATATGGTCATTTCTGGCTCCAAACAGCCAACATGGCAACCTACTGGCTTCAACAGGTGACATCATCATAGCTTTGTCCATTCTGAAGACAGTCTGTGGGTGGGACCAGTAGCTTCAGAGGAAGGTTCCACAGACAAGGCGAGGCAGACAGGAAGTATTAAGAGATGGACTTTTTCATTGGGTTTTTGTAAATAATTAGGAAAATATAGAATCATACAAGCCTCGTTGAGCCGCATTTTGTAATAACAGTGCATTATTTAATAAACCTCCAAAATGTAATAACTTTTTCATTTCATTTTGTAATTAACTGCCCCAACGCATTTTGTAATAAATTTCTTGTTTACCAAATCACAAATATAGGTATTATTACATAATGCACCATGTTATTATATTTCCCAGAAAATAAAAAAGTTGCAAGTACATTTTGTAATAATCTTCTCAAAATGTAATAACGTATCATATAATGCGGCAAAATTTATTACAAAATGTGTTGGGGCAGTTTATTACAAAATGCAACATTATTACAAAGTGACATGAAAAAGTTATTACATTTTGGAGGTTTATTACCTAATGCACCGTTATTACAAAATGCGGCTCCACAAGCCAGCTCTTAAAGAAAGTAGACCATCTAAGGCAGAATATGCAGTTTTACAATGACTCAGCAGTGCAAAGAATGTCATATCTGTCCAGAAAATAACAGCAGTAACAACAACAACAACATCAAGCTGCTTAAATTTCAGCTTTTTTTAGGGTACTAAAATAAGACTGATGCAGGCACAGGTCTGTTATTCACTGCTTACATGCTGCTGATGCAACACAAAATAATCAACATGAAAAAACAGATGCCTTTCCTCTCCTGATTTATTATCTTAAAGCCTCGTCTCTGCAAGAAAAAAATATGTTTGTATGTTGTATTTACACTTCTGAACTGCATGTAGTGATTCATGCGCATCGTGCACAGTGATGTGTTGCAACAGTGTTACAAACATCCTGTAAGAAGTGATAACACAGCAGGCTTTCAAAAGACAAGCTAATTTAAAAAAGCATGAACGCCGCCGCTGCTGCTGCTGCTGGTGCTGCTGGTGTTGGTGATGGTTCACGTTTGCAAGCCAATCTTTTATCTGTGAATGTGATTTCATTTTTATAGGCACATTTTCCCTTTTGATTTCACCGAACCTTTATCTAAACTGCTCATCTTACTGAGAATAAAAGCTCTTTTTCAAGAGGTCCTTCAGTGCTCTTTTGGTGTTCAGTCTTATTTGCAGTTTCATTAGCGTCTATGGAACTTTGCACTTATCTTTTATATGATTTCAATGAGTTTTTTTCGGTTATGTAAATCGTAGCTTTTTTGTTCTTTTACAGCTCTTGTATTTGTCGCCTTCGGAATCTCCTGCATGAGCATCCATTTTCACAGTGGGATGCCATCCCTAGATAAAGGTGGTCTATGATGATGAAATCGCTTTCATTAGGTGCCGGAGTGTTGTGACCAGCAGCATTCATTTAGCCTGAATAAAATGCATAATGAGCGAAGTAAAGTAGGTTGTGAATAGTAACTCCTTGTGCCGAAGGCTCTGAAGGATACATACAGTAAACATGCGCCCTGAGTGAGAGGATGTGTTAGAAACGCTCTTGTTTCTACTACAGCGGGAAAATATTAGCGAGGAAATCAGGACTGGAGGTCATTAGAGAAATATTTGCATCTTCAAAATGCATTAAAAAAACCAGGCCAGAACATTTTTAAATATTAGATATGCATGCTGTGTCCTTCAATGCTCTGCTGGCTTTCAGTCTCATTCGCAGATGAAATTATTAAATTCTGTGAACCAGCAAGCAAATTCTAATAATCATGCACAACTATTAAAATCTATGTCAGTAGCGTTTGGTTGAAAGAAGCCGAGTTTTGCTTTTACTGGAGTGTTTTTTATTCCGTCGCAGTGTCTGCCAAGATAAATGCAAATCTGTAATTAACTGAAACAATTATTTTTAATTCGCTGATAATCGGATGGCTTGAATGCACCACCATCTTTTCTTTGATGCAAGCATCAGACAAAAGAGCGTGGGTCCAGCTTTTTATACTGGCCCACCTCCAGGCTTTCATACACATTCCTGTTTGCGAACTGACAGTACTCCTGTCATATTGTATCTGACAGCCTCTCTCCGGATCCTCGGGGATAACATACTGTAGCCAGGCTGCTTTGCTTTTTTGGATGTACGCGCATTTATAAAATGAATGATGTTCAAACAACATGCCTGCTCCTGCCAAGCATGCACACAGTACACAGAGGTTGCACTTGATAAGCAAATATACTCTTTATTTCAGTTTCATTTGCAGATCTTCTATTTATCAAGCCCAGAAGAAAAATGTGCTTCTTTGGTTCCTCCTCATCTGTTTGTCAGATGCAGTGGCATGATCATCAGTCTTGGGGAGATAGCGTGTGGAGTGATGCAGAAAATATATTGAAATAGGTTAGATTGATAGAGATGTTCAGGCAGGAGAGAATCGGCCAATGGGAGCCCGCCGTTCCATTTCCCTTTTTTATTTGTGCTATCATAGGTGTTGTGTGACTGTATCATCACACTATAGGAAGCTTAATGATTGCATTTCCAGTTTGCATTGCTATTCATTCGCACGGAGTAAATAAGCAACACATTATTTTTTTTTCCACTGTGCTTGTTGTGTTTGTTTCCTCTGGTTCTGCCATTATCTATTAACAGAGCTCTTTTGTCAGTTTGACTTCACCAGGCTCATGTTGCTGCC
>OOFC01015749.1:0-12464 GCA_900323345.1 Pseudochromis fuscus | reverse complement strand
TTTTTGTTTTTTTTTTTTTTTTTTTTTTTTACTTTATGAGTCCAGATGCTGCCTCACTACTGAAGTATTTAAGTGCCCGTCAGCAGCAGCAGCAGCAGTAATGTGCCAGGTCCTTTGGAAACATCTGTCACTTCATAAAGAGCTGATCTGTCTACAATTATTTCCTGGGAGGATCCTACACTCTTTGAAATAGCAGATAATATTGCAGTGAAAGACAGAAATGAAGAGGAAAGTTTGTAGAAGGACATCTTACAGCAACATTTTGGGATGAAGTGTGATTTTCTGTCTCCGTACGTGTGGTACAACCTGAATATTTTATAACAAATAAGAGTTTTGCTCCGTCGTCGGTGAATAAAGAGCTGCACAGCAGAACAGAGAGGTGAAATCTGAGAGCTGGTAAAATGTGGGTCAAACGTGATTGTCGCCTGTTGGCTCTCGTACACACTGGCTGCTCAGCAGAAGGAATTTGACTCGAGCGAGCCGGTTCTTACAGATTGTAAAAACTGGTCCTGGAGAGACGAGGAAAAAGGGGTTTCCTTTTCCTGCTACTCTGCTGTGTTAACATCGGTGGCACAGATCTTTCAGCCGACCATAAGCCCATTAATAAAAGCGGATCAAGTTTAGGTGGAAGTCAGATGTGTGCTGTGTTGTGTTGGGGTGTTGTTAGTGCTGGAGGAGGAGGAGGAGGAGGCAGCAGCAGAGGGAGACTTCGGGGGCAAAGAGAGGTTTGGTTTGACGTCACACCACTGAGGGGATTTCTTCTTAATCACATCTGCTGTTAAGAGTCACCTGCATTTTCTCAGCATCACACATGCAGAGTTACTGAATGAGCAAAATGATTTGGATCCATACAGTTTACAAAGCTAATCCTTTAAAACAACACATCTACCTGTCTGTAACGGGAGGATTTCCTGGGCTGATCCTCGTATATGTCAGGATCCCCCCCCCTCCTCCTCCCTGCTGCCAGCGTGATGCCTCAGCTCTTGGCGGGATGGAAACCCTCCAGCATTAGAAGAATTTAGCGCTATAATCGCAGCATTTACTGTTATTTACTGCCATTAAAACCGTAATGTGTCTCAGCTGTGGCTGATGGCTCCACCGAGTGGCACCGATGACCTCACTTCAGTTTGAGGAGCAGATGATGGGGATGATGCCTCTCAGTCTGCTTTCTGTATCAGAGGTCATCAGTGCTGATGAGTCAACAGTGAAGTGTGCTTGGCTGCTGATCGACAGCTCTTTTATCATCTCGTTAAACTCTGACTGCTTGTTCTTTCATCATCGTCATATAAAATCTAACTGAGAGACTACATTTTGTTTCACAGTCTTAACAGAGCCTGATTTCACCAAAACTCACTAGTTACCAGCATGGGTCTGTGTGGATTTTGCACCAGTGTGGCTTTGTGTAAGTCCAGAGAGGACTGTCCATATCGGCAAACAGAAATGCTAATATCACTATATCTGAGGACAGCTGTTTTAAATCCTTTGACTGTTACATTAGCTTGTTATGAAAGTGAACGAAGGTTAAAAGCTCCAGAAAGACCTTGTGGAGACTTCCTGCTCAGGATGAGGAGCTGGACCTTGAGGGGTGTTTGTTTTAGCTAACAAGTCTTCAAGGTTAAAAATTATCTGTCAAGCTCAATGAAGAACATGGTTTTATTAAGGTTTATCATTTAATTATGTCTGTACTTTATTTCTGTGTTTAGACACAATATTACAATCAAGCTCAGAAGTTAGAGAATAGAAGTTTTTTTTGTTTTTTTTTGCTTAGTGCAACAGTTTAAAGTTTGTCCGTCCGCCTGCATCTGATTTCCAAACTTTTAATTGTCATTTTTACCGCCTCGGCTTCTTCAAGCTGTGCTGAGTTAACTTTTAACCCACCTCTCTAGATAAACTTGTGTTTGGACTCATTGTGTGTGATTGGTTTTACTGCTGCTGACTCAGCAGTTTATACCAAATAAACCTGAAGCCAAGTCCTGAGTCTTGGAAAACCACTGATTGTAACTGGAGGCTGATTCAGACTTGCAGCCTTGTCTGTGAAATATTCAGTGTTTAAAGTACTGAAGGAAGAATTCATTCACTTTTTTTTCTCCGCTAAGTTATTCGCTGAGTGTTTTCTGGCCTCCTCTCTGCTTTTTCTTCCAGGATAAAATGTCCCTGTAGTTACTCTGCCGGTTGTAACAGTGACGTAAGTCCACTGTGGATGGGTTGCACATGATTATGAGTTAGCCCTCTGCATGTTTACTCTGCACTGCACAGCACTGTTATCGTCAGTGAATTTACTTCAGGCTGCTCATATCAACATCACAGTAGATCTGCACCTTTTCCTCGCCCTAAATCCCATCTGACGCACTCTAAAAATCATGACAAAAGTTTGAAAACTACTTTTCCAGGCACCAAAATATGCTGTAAAACTGCAGCAAATAATAAACTCAGTGCAATACACTTAGTTTCCATAGTTAAAATGCAGTTTGTGGATTTAAATGTATTAAATCTGTAATTTTTGGCTTTTTGTGTCCGTTTGAAGATATTTACACATGCAAACTGATAAAAACACATTTATTCAATGTTTTTGTTGTGAAAACTTTCATTATTATACACGCCATGTGTTAGTTAACTCATCTATGTAAAATTACAGATCAGTGGGTCACAGATTGTCACAGATTGAGCCAAATGTGAAGAAAAATATATTTTAAAATCAAACATTATTCTACCAGTATTTATTAAATAAGAAATTCTATTTATTTGTTAAATGCATTCGTTAAATTTTAAAATAAATTGTGACTATTTTAAACATTTTCTTAAATTATAATTATACTTACAGTTTTTTAAAAAACTTTATTTTACATAAATTTAGTCTATTAATGTAATTTTAAGAATATTTTTTTCAAATCACTAAAATAAACAAGTTCTGTAAAATTACAGGAAAAACTATTTTCTAGCAGAAAACCCGACTTTTCTAAAAGTTTTTTCTTAAAACCTGTTTTTCAAAAATAAAAATTTAAATGAGAAAATACCTAAAATTAGAGACTTAAAAAAAAATTGTATGTGTTTTTGTGGCAAAGATGAGGTTTTTAAGTCATTTGTGTGCACTGTACAATAAAACCCTGTTTCATTACAGTGCATTTCCTGATCAAGCCAATGTGATTGAAGTCCCCATTACAGGGTGTAAACAAAGTGTCAAAGTGGCATTTCTGTCTGTTGCTCGATCAGCGCACAGCGGCTGAAAGCGCGGGGAAATGACTACAATCAATCTTTGTGAGTCACATGTACAGTATTAGCTGCTCTATATGTTTCACAGAGAAGGAAAAATGACTGTGTGTAACAGGAATGTGGCTGCTCTGCCTCGGCTAACCACAGATATGACATCAAATTAAATTCCACCCACATCCAGGAGACCGTCCGCCTGAATGTTGGTGTACTCTGGTGTTTCTGAGTATCATGGCTGCTGTCAGGGAGGCAGAGAAGTTAACAGCCAGTGCCCGTTTAAATGCCATATGGGGGACTTTATGGGCTTAGCTGTTGTTGCTGCTGCTCTTCTCAATAGTCTGTCCAGATTACATCTATAAGCTGCTTTGTTTTAAAGGCTGCTGAAGCGCCACGAGCTGCTGTTATTTGTGCTGCGAGGCACCACATCTGAAATCTACTCCACAGATTAATCACAAAGTCGCCTTCGTGTTCAACCGAAGTCTAATTTGTCAACACTGACAGGTCCTGAGTGGGTGCACTGTTTTCCTACACACCAGGTCCAGTTTGAACCCTAAAATATATTCAATTCAGGGTTAAGATGTATTTAAAGTTCTAATACTTAATGCTGTGAAATAACAATGGATATAAAACAAATATATGCAAGGTGAATTATCCCCTTATTCTGCACTAACACCTCTGGTCAATGAACCTTTACTAGATTCTTGCATCACAGTAAATATTGTATTTATGTTCCTGAAAAACATATTCTTGAAAAGGGTGGGACTTTTACCATTTATCAGGAAACTGTTTTGGTTTTGTTGCTGGTGAATTTGGGTCCGGTCTCATTGAAAGTGGTTCTTGATTCTAAGATTCATTGTGATGTGGAGTATTCTGCATCAGTGCAGTGACATAACCAATGACTGTGAATAGAAATAGACAAAGCAAGCATGACTTCACCCGTTGGTTTGTGTTTTGAAGCCAGGAGATCTGCATTTGAACGTCGCCATGTTGGTTGTTTGGAGCCAGAAGTGACCATATTTGGATATGAAGGGTATAAGGAGGTGGGTCTGACAGTTGAACCCCAGGTCACTGTCCAGTGTTTATAAGAATCAACTCATTCAGAGTGACTGGACTGAATAGTTGACTGAATATTTCACGATTGAAAATGACCATTTATGAACTGAAGTCAGTTGGAGCCAGCATCTAGTGACTGTTGAGAGTATTGCACTTTTTCTGCACTTCTGCAGCGGCCTCATTTTTGAGCTCTCTGCTTCGTCCATTTCTATAAACAGTGTATGTACAGAATATATAATCATAAGTCTGCCATAAAGAATACACTGAGACCAGGAGGTAACAAGTGAAGAAGAAGCAGCAGCAGCTTTATTGTCATTGTCATGCACATACAATGTACAGTACGCACAACAAAATGCACTTACACTGTGAAATGCAGGCCCCCTAACAAATCACACATATGTATTCATACAGGGGGCCTGTAACACCTGTGGGGAGGCAACAGAGTGAAAGGAGCGGGACGGTCGGGGGCGGGTGCGGGGTCATTGTCTTGCTCAAGGGCACCTCGGCAGTGCCCAGAGATGGAGTGGTGCCTCCCATCCAAACTCCATGCTTCGTCCAGTCTCAGACTTGAACCGGCGACCCTCTGGCTCCCAACCCAGTGAGCTGCTGCTGCCCCAGTCAAGGACAGGAGAAGTGGTGGGGGAGTGAGGAGGTGAACCAGCATCTTTGCCAACTGTCATAGCATGGTTATGATAGCCATCCTCTAACTCTGCAGGTCTCTTCAACTCTGCGAAGAGATTATATATCTCTTTGGCATGTTCTTAGGTTCATGTTTTGTTTCAATTGAAGCTTTCCTTCTTTGTTTTTGAACAACAAAAGCTCTTATCCACTGTACGCTACCTGTCTGGCACTTAAAGGTTGACAGTCACCAACTAGCTGGTGACCATTTGGGGCATCTGGTCTGAGGAGCTGAAAGTTTGATTGAATATTGGACTTGACATATGTCCACATTAATGCTGTTATTCTTTTGTATCAGTTTATATGACCTTGGTGTGTCAAAGGGTTGTGCAAAGCCCGGCATGTGAAGGTATTTTCAGATAGTGTTAAACTGGAGTTGTCTGTTAGTCTCACCACACACGTGGATGAAATGCTAACGGCCTCCAACTCTTCCTCTCCTGCTACGTGGACCCCAGGAAGTGACTGAGCGAACCTTCTGAGTTTTTTCTCCACGTCGACTCTTCTTCATTAAAAAGCAGAACAATGGGTTTTGTCTGAGGCGCAGAGGGTGAACAGTGGCTGAGTCCCGTGCATCAGCCCCACGGAAACAGAGCCACTCTTTATTCTGTGGGGAGCCCAAGACGGAGCCTGGCACTGGACCCAGAGCTGAGCCGGCGGGCTGTGAGAGGCCAACACACACGCGCACGCACACGCACGGGCACACACTGCTGTGGTGTTGGATCCCCAGGATGCTCAGCCACCAATTAGCCGTAACAGAGTTGAGCATGAAACGCTCAGGGGGCGATGAGATCCGGGCAGCCAGCGTTCTCTGGCCTCTGCAGCCCCTCTGAAGGGATGTGAGGTGGTGAGCAGTAAAGTGCTGCTGTAATAATAATAAAAACAAAAACCCTGAAGCTTCGCCCGGAGGCATCTCGCTGGGCCTGGCAGAGGATCAGCTGATTATGATGTGGGAACAGGTCTCTTGGCTGTCTGTGCATCCACTGAGGTTTCAATCAGTATTGTTACTCTCAGTTTAGTTTTGACATGTGTTCGTTCAGGGGGGTTGAGTTTCCGGCTCTGCTGTGTGGGTGGCAGAAAACCCTCACAACACCAACCAACACAAGACAATATTGACTTTAGAATATTCCTGAAACAAGGTGTCGCTTTGTGTTGGAAATTGTTTTTAAATGGTCAACAACTAACGGGATAATGTTAACAGTGCTAGATACATGGACCTCTAACACTAGTATACTGCAACCTACTGTGTTTATGTGGACACTTTTACTGATTATAAACAGAGATTGTATATGAAAGATGGACATAGCCAACAGGTCTCATGAAGGAAGTCAATGTGGGAGATAGCGGAATAGCACCAACAAATTCTGCTGCAATTAACTTCTATTAAAAAAAAAATTTCAGTAATGAAATGGTCTATACATTTTTTTCCACAAGTCATTCTGATGTCGTTTGCTAAAGTCAGCTCTTCTTCTCAGAGACTTGGTGGTCCATCTGAAAATCATTTCACCATCAAGGAGATAATAGGCTTCAAAAAGAGTCCAATTAACCGACTAATTGCATGATGAATAGTGTAATTTTTCAATTGCTCTTGTTTAGCTCTCAGCTTTTAAATTTAGCATGATGTTGTTTAAATTATGTGCTAATTAATAATGAAGACAAAAAAGATGGATTCTTAATTCAGAAATACACCTTTTAATTAACTTTGCTGCTGTTATTAGCCACATATTGTTTCTTTTTGCGTGTGTAACTGTCAGCAGAGATAGGAAGGAAAAGAGATGCATCACTCTGTTGGAAAAAGACGTCAACAGTTAAAATTCATCAGGATCTATTTTTATTATCGATTTTTGTCACCAATTAAGACTGATTGTTACCCCCCTATAGTGAACTTGAGTCTAACACATTGTGCTGTGTCCTCTGGGCCAAGGGTCAGACCCGCCTCCTCACTCCTCCCTTCATATTGAATATGGTCACTACTGGCTCCAAACAACCAACATGGCGACGAAGATGGTCCTAATCCTGGAAACCACAGAAAATCTCTATCTCTTATAATGGGCAAACGTTTTAACAAGAAAGCTTTGCTATTCCACCTCAAGAGGGCGACATTGTTCAATCTGTAGCATCAGTACAGCTGGATTATGCCGTTGTGGAGGTTTGCACTCCGAGTACCTTCTAGTCTTTTCTGTTTTCACTCCGGTGGAGGAGTGGCCGTTGGACAATGATGTAAACACAGGTCACTCTGGTGCTTTTTAATGTGGGGGGGAGTCCATTGCCAGCGTTGTCCAGCAGCACCGGACCACTGTTGCACAAAAGCTGGAGAGAGTCGCAGCTCTGTGTGGAAGTGCATTATGGGTCAGGATCTGTCCCGGATCCAAAGTGGCAGCTGCACGATGAAGCCGGGCTGCTCGGCCAGAAGTGCGACACAAGACAAGAGTGGGTGTTTTGTTGTGGACTTGTAAGGATTAGTTAATGTTAAAATGTCCGTGTCATTGTGACAAGTGAGGCTTTTTGTTGTGGCGTCAGTGTGAGCCTTATCTGGTGGCATTGAGGTTGTTGTCATTCTTGTTTTAGAAGCCTTGACTGTCATTCATTATGTTTACAGTTTGAGTTTTAGAGGGAATTGCTGAGTCATGATAATGCCGATTCAGCACCATTTTGTAGCTAAACTGAAACTACCAGTTTGTTGTTGATAAAATATGTCAAAGATCACTGTGCTTCTTAAAAAATTCTTGTGTAATAACTGTGTGAAGGAAAGACAGAGTTTATTTGCAGGGGATCACAACACCACATCCTCAGCTGTAACTTGCACTTAAACACTCCTGTTGTTTAAATGGCTTGGTCAGCTTCCCTTCTTGGATGGTGTTTCTCGAGACGTATGCTGCTTTTGAAACCTCCAGAGTCAGAGAGGCAGGTCTTGTCGGGCCAGAATTAACATCTGCGGCGCAGAGTGGAAGGTCCTGTTGCATTTGAATTTACTTCAGCGAGCGCTCATTGCCAGGGTTGGGTTGGATACAGGCCCCCATCAGACCCGGAGACAATGCAGCATTCTGCTGCTTCAGCCCTTTATAACACAGAAGACTCCAGAGCAGAGAGCTAATATCTCATGGGCTTTGCATTTAGACTTAGTACTTGCTGTAAAACTCAAAAGCTAAAGGACCTCACCATGTGAAATTAGCTGATTAGTGAAAGATTTATAAGGCAGTCTTCAGAGCAAAGCCTGTCATAACTACCTCATGAGTCACAATAGAGGACTGATTAAAAAGATGTATCAGTTAGTGAATAGATTCACTGATGTTTCAGCTTTGAATAATTTGATCCACACGGCTCAGTGGGTAACAAACTGAAATAGACAAAGATAGTGGGGTTCAAAAATGAAGCCATTGCTGAAGTGTGCAAAAGTGCAATACACCTGATGGCCACTAGAGACTGGCTCCAAAAACTCTGGCTCCAATTGATTTTAATTCAAAGATGATCATGAAATATTTCTTTTTTTCAGAAGTCTGTCTATTGTCATTAGCTAAAGTTAATTATTTTTCTCAGTGATCTGGTGGTCCATCTGGGGAAAAAAACCCCAAAAATCACAATGAAGTAGATATTAGGCTTCAAAGGAAGATTTAGGGGCGTGGTTTGCTGGATCACCAAGCCTGGTCTCCTATGAGAGCAGGGGGTTCAAGGGTTAGACCCGCCTCCTCACTCTTTCCTTCATATCCAAATATGGTCACTTCTGGCTCCAAACAATAAACATGGCGATGTTCAAATGCCAGTGTCCTGGCTTCTTAACAGGAGTCCACAAACCAATGGGTGACGTCGCGCTTGCTTCTTTTATTTCTATAAACACTTTATGGAGGTAATCACTGTTTTCTTTAGTTTTTGTAGATAAATGAAATATAGTGGTGATGCAGAAGCCTGCTGAGTTATTTGTGATAAATCCTTCAGTGATTTAGGAATAATGGTGTCATTGATGATGTGATGGGAAATCCCTGTGGTGGCTTTGCAGGGTTAAAGAATACACTACTACTTGTTATCAGCAATCTTCATTCTGTCAGATGGTATACAGGGCTGTAGTTGGATTGAATTATTAATCAGATTTAAATCAGAATGGCAGATTTAAAACAATGCAATCAAAAGGGTTTTAATTAATAGAACAGAAAGTAGGAGGCCTGTATTTGAAGTTTAGTCTTGTTTTGATGTTTCAAACAGGATCAGGAGCAGATCAAAACATTAAAGTTACTGCACGGCCTTTGTGAGTTTGTTCTATTCTAATTAAAAAAGTTAAGAAGTACAACCAAATAGAAATGATTATTTTGACGCTTTCTCATCTGGTAATCCTTCATCACATGCTCCAAATTTGTGCCACACCGTGAATAATAAACTGAAGCTCTATTTAAAAAAACCATATTACAAATCACATTGCGATATTAATCAGAAAATGTTTATATTTTCTTCCAAATCACTGCAGAACTATTGTGAAAGAAAGCAGCTCTGAGCCGTGTCAGGAAGGACGAGTGTGAAGCTTTCTGGTTTTTATAGCAGTAAAACAAACAAAGCACAGAGCTTCCTGGACGTGTGCAGACTGTTACAATACATCTGTTATTAGAGCTCGTGCATAACAACACACAACACATTTAAAAACATCTGAATCAGTTTTTATTATTTCATGCTGCAGACATCTGTTTACTTGTATGTTAAAATGTCATTTTGTAAAGTGTGCTACATTTTGTTGTTCACCTGTTAGTTTTGTGTGTATCCAACCTATTCTAAGACTTTTTCAAGTTATATGCACAATATAAAACCCCCCAAAAATCACCAGCTTACAGATATGAGTGTTCACTTTAAACTTGCATGTTGGGCTGTTGTGGTTAATTGAAGAGGGATTAAATGCTCTACAGGATTACACTTAGCAGCAGTATTAAATTACTTAACCTCCTTTTCTAAGATTTTCTGTTCGCTCCGCTGCCACACACTGAAATACAAAGTAAACCAGTGATTTCATCCTCCAACCGGCTGCATCTGCCTCATCTTTTTTTTTTTAATTGACTGTTTCATATAAACAGCTCTTCTGGTGGATATTTGCTGTGTTGTGGAGCTGGAACTTGGACTCCACCTCAGTCCAGACACTTTCGCAACCTTTACAACATCTGGTCTGGCCGGAGCTGCTCGGGCCTTCATGTATCACTTGTTTTATTTGGACAACTTCCTGCTGCTTCCAAAGCGTCTCCATAATGTGTCCTGTGTTTGGACAGCATCCAGCACTGAAGACGTTCGTTCTATCTATCAAGGCCAAAGTGATTTTTACCCACAACATAATCACTGCACTCTTGCAATATATGAGCCCACAACACAGTGGAAGTGTTATGGATTTTTTAAAATGTGGTCCCTGAAGGATTATTGAAAAAAAAAAACTTGGCTCAAAGTTTAATATTGTGCACAGAGGTAGTAAAATTGTATTCCTCCCACTTGCAGCTGATGTACTCTGTGTTTATGGAGGCTGATTTCACTGTTAGTGGGAGAAGTTACTGAAGGAAAGTAGTTTGTTTGACCATGTGGACAAAATTACCCCAACAAGGTGATGCTTTTTGTGCCAGTGGAGTGTATATAAGACTATATAATGTATGGACCTTTTTACAGAAGATGTGATAAGTTAATTTCAGTGGTTTTCTCAAGATCCTAAGTTATTTTTTTGTTTTGCTTTTCATGGCATTTTCTGCTGCTTTATTTACTTTCATTCACCCCACTGCATTTCAGAAGGGAAATTTTTTAAATTAACTATAGTACCTTTTCAGATCAGTATTTCGGTGAACAGGCAGTAAAGTTTGGCACTTCTTGTTCAATGATGGTGACGTAGTTTGTCGTGTATAATACTGTTAACATTTCATGAATAAAGTCATTTGTTTAAGAGAGCAGCCTTCTAAGGAGCTTTAAAGAGTCATATTAGTAATAAAAAAAATCCCATATCAGTCAACTTTTTAAGTATTATCAAGTCATCACACTGAGGTAAATGGATGAAATGTTCTTTGAAATGTGGATAAAATTAGAGGCACTAACATTTGAACTCAGCATTTGTTCAGGAGGAATTCCTGTGAACAGCTTCACAAACATAAACGCTGCTGTCGGGTCGGGGGGTGTCCCGGGGATTACAAAGCTAATCTGAGGACAGACAGGGGACACCTGTGCCCCCAAAGAACGCCGAGGATTATGGATCCACGCTGCGCTAATGAGGGGAGGACAGCTCGGCTTGGACAGCACATGCCTCAGGGCTCCTTTCTCCCTTAAGTAGGCACTTATCCCTGCCAGCCTCCACTATGAATATGATACATTTTGAGCCTCGCATGTCTCAGCTGCAGGGCTCCTCCACCTCCCTGAAGGCGAACTGAGAAAAGAAAAGTGTAACAGTGATATGCAGTTGTGCAGTCACATATTAGGACACCTGGGGAGGTGTCTGACAACTCGGAGGAGGAGAGTTGCCTGCAGCGCTGCTCTAACCTCATTAAAACTGTGTAAATGCCTTTTAAAGACATGAGAGGCAGTGACTGATAAAGCAAGTAGTTCCAGAAAACAGCGCAGCATCCAGTCATTTCCGGAGTATTGAGCAATTTGCAAACATTTGTAATGACTGGTCGTCAATAACTGATGCAATCAGAGGTTTTCTTGTTGTGGCGTGCCGCGTGACGTCAGTCAGCTCATTTAAAAAAGACAGCAAGAACAGAAAATTAATTAGAGGTTGATTTGATTGTTGCAAATAAGGACTGTTTGCAACAGAAAGGAATTAGTTTGATTAGATTAGATGAATCAAACAATGCTGCATTTGATCGGAGTCCTGTTTTGTTTGTGGTGCATTAAAACCTAGAGAGATAGAAGAAGAAGAAGAAGAAGATACAGGAGAGCGTGGGTGTGTCTCAAAACTCTTTGCAGCTCAAGTCTCCAAGGACGAATCAATTACTGCTGTGGAAGATATCTGAGAGGTGCTGCACTGCACTCCTCTGTCGGTCCCTGTCTCTTGTTGTTGTTGTTGTATATAATGGAATTATTAAAGGACGTAAACACCATGAGGCGTGGGCCTGAGCTGGAGGTTTTCTTCAGTGGGTTGCTAACACAAGCCCCTGTTCACTACCTCTGAAGCAAAGATGTTGAATTCAAGTGTTTAATGTTTTGTTTACTGCAGGTTTTTTACCGACCCGACAACCAGTTAGTCTACTGCTGCAGCACTTCAAAGAACTTCAGCAAGAACTGTGAATTGATTATCAATAAAGCCTAAATTCACAGATTACCACAGATTTATGAGCTGAAGTTTCCAGGTTTTTTTCTTTTGTGCTGCTGCTTCTAGAAAATTACCTTTTAAGTTTTGAGTTATTATCTTCCATTGATTTAAGTTTTCCTACTGACATGTGGTGGAGGTGAAGTAGAAAGTGGCAGTAAAAAAGTAATATTGTTTCCTGTGATATATGTTCTGTAAAGTTGTCAAATCTGAAAACATGTCCTAATACGTGCAGGTCGATGGTTTAATCTGCTCTTGTTTAGCTTTTCTGTGACTC